>VXBC01011969.1:347738-388739 GCA_013399945.1 Ploceus nigricollis
TGGCGGGGAGAGGCGCTGCCAGCTTGCCTCGACTCGACCCCTGTCGCCAGAGGCGGCGATCCCCTCCCTCCACCACCCGTGCCGCCCCTGCCTGCCCGGCCTTGCCTCTGGCACCGGCCCGGGGCAGGTGTGTGTGCGTGACCCAGCCCGCCCCTCCTCCGGGCTCCGCTCGCAGCGGGAGGGGCCGCTCCCGGCACGGGGATGCGGGGTACGGCGGGGCGCTGGCTCTGCCCCAGGACTGCGCTTGCTGCTCGAGACAGTTTTCAGCAGAGTGCACTGCACGCGCCCTCTGTAAAATGGGAGGCACTTATAGCCACAGAAGAAGACCGAGGGACTTCACTAGGAGCAATACTTTTTAAAAAAATAGATCTTGGCTGACTGTATCAATTCCACTGGTTAAGGAAAAGTGCTGCCACTTATTCACTGGAATACAGTGTGCTTACAGTGGTTGTAGTGTGCCATATGAAATCATGTTCTCTCCTTACTGATGTATGGTACCTAACCATGAGACCAAGGAAGAGGCAAATGCTGTGCTTGGCAAAGCCCTGTCCAGTGCTAATGGCGTGGACAGATGAAAAGCCAGTTATACTTCTTGTGGATAGACAGGTTACCCGGCTGGTCTTCATTTATATGCCTTGTTTCGTGGGTAAAGTCAGTGGACGGGGCTGAGTACTTCTGGCTCTGCAGGACCAGTCTATGTATATAACTGTCTTAATAGGACCCTAGTGTAACATACCTGTTTGTATGTTTGGGTTGAAATTTTTGTTCACTTTGATTCTTATTGACTCAGTCAATAATGCTGTAAAAACAAAGCAAAGAAGGAAGGGGAAAGGATGGGGAAAGTATTTTCAAACACATGGCTGTGCACGCATGTTCAGACGATGTCTTTATTCCTAGGTTGTTTTAATAAATCCCTTTACTTAGTTTGCTAGTCTGTATGGCTTTAAAAAAGCAAATTAAGACACCAATCTGAAGCCCTGAAGGGTATGACTCAGTGACATAACAATAAATTGTAGTATCTCCTGCTAAGTAATTACACCATATCATGTCACAACAAGGTATTGTTGAAATACTATCATGTAGCTCATAAAGTGTCATTTTTTTTATTATAAGCCTATAAAATAAACAGAATGCTGTGTTACACACACGGGCACAAAATATTTCATTAGGGCTGTGAAAAGGAGCTGCTGTAGTTTTCTTGCATGAACATGCTCAAGATAAAGTAGATATGTCCCAGTTTGCATTCTTTTATTCTGGGAACTAGCAGAGGTTAAACAGCTAACTGAAACCCTTAGGTCAGAGGCAGAGCTGTTCTGATGTCAAATCGTGAGAAATACCAAAATATTTAATAGTAGCCAGCATGCTGCTCCTGCTGAAGTCACTGACTTTTCCTGCTATTATCTAGCTATGGCCTCAGATGAACCAGTTTTAATCTGGTGTAATTCTGCTGTCTTCTTGTGAAGTGGCAGAGGAGAGGGAGGATTGAGAATGATGCTTTTGCACTGTCAAGACTGTATACCTGTCAGCATTTTGTTGCCTTCCTGTGTTTTTGGCAAGTCCAGATTCTGAAGGGAGCAGAATCTTACTGATTTTAGTGGGAATTAAAAAACCAGAAGGGAGAAGCTAGGAGGAGAGAGAGTCCTTGCCATCTGGTTAGCAGACCCAGCAGTTTTAACCATGTCTGGAAGTGTTTCTAGATCAAAGGGCTGGTTGATGGCAGCCCTTAACATCTTCCAGCACAACACCTCTTCCATCTCTGCTTGACCCATCATCCTCACAGAAGGACTTCTGTCTCAAAACGGAAGGAAGAGAAGTGGTATGCAAGTCCTTGATATTGAAAAAAAGAAAGAATGCTGCTTGGGTGTCCTTTGGTTTGTAGCACCTGCCATGAGCCCTTGCAACAAGATGGAGCACTTAACATGATGGGGCCTTGAGGATCCATAATCCCAAACGTTAGGAAGAGTGTTGGCAACATGTTACAAGTTTCTGATATAAGCAGACAGGAGGTGTAACCTAGAGTGTGTTGAAGGGAATGTATGGATCTCTGGTGTGAACAAATCAGTATTAAAATATTAAATGAATGGGTGTAATATGTTCAGATGTCTGTTAAAAGACCACATCCAGCCATTTGTTGAAATGAACCCTTGCTACATTCAGCCATATTGCCACTGTGATAAATGTGACTGTTCTGTCACATTTCTGACATCTTCTGCTTCCCAAAAATCAATTTAAAAATAAAATAAATACTTAAGAATTCTGTGTACTTTTTCAGTCCTTAATTCAGCTTCAGGTTATGAGGTGAATTGGAAGTAGTTTGCTGGATCCAAGCAGTACAATTTTTAAGCTGGCATTTCTTCCAAGTTGTTCTGTGTTACCAAATGTACTATATATATAGTCAGTGAGTGGTATTTATGCAGGGAAAATGTCCACTGCAGTGGGCTTTTTCCTTAGTCTACAGATACATGTTTGAGGGATTTGGATATCTGTGTATAAACTTACTGTGTTCTGCAGAGTTTCAGGTCAGATAGTCACCTCATACATCTAGTACTCACTGAACAGCTGCTGGAAGGAATGAGGGAGAGATCATCACATAGCCAGCAATATTCATTACTTTTGTTAAACACAGTTCACATTTTGGAAGAACCATAAATTTTACACTTAAAATGCTATTAATTTATTGCACCCCAAATGTTTAATCTCCACAGTACAGTGAGGATACATGCTATAAGTCCAAGTTGTTAAAAATATAGAAGTTAAGGCAGTATGAATTTGAATTGAAGCTTACATGACTTAAAAGCTTAGGTATGTTTATGCTGCAGTGATGCACATACTTGAGCTGGTTTAAAACTAGTCAGCTGGGGAACTGGTAGCAATCTAGCTGTGGCAGTGTGAACCCTGTAGCTATCTGGAAAACATGCCCAAAAAGCTGGGTAAATACTTGAGTGGTTAGGCTGGCCTGAACTCAATGGCCAGACTACTACCAGCACCCTAGACAAGTAATTTAAAGCTTGCCTGGCAGTGTATCCGCAGCATTGCAGTCACATCACTTGTGACTATAGCATAGACATACCCTTCTGTGAATTCTGTGACTCAGCCTTGTCTTCTGGCAGATGATTCCCAAGCACTTCTGGGAGTTCTGTGGCTAGTATCAATTCAGTGGTCCATGGGAAAGGCCTTTGCAGGTATTAAAAGCTCACAGCACAGCATAAGATGCACCTTTATTGCATTGAAGTGTCCTGTGTTGTAACGGTGGGGTCTCGTAGCCACGTGAGCAGCTTGTGAGTCAGTCTGTGTGTTTGCATAATTGGGTCCTTCTTGTTTACTTGGAGGGAGGGCAAGGCAAGGGTGAGTAGCCAGGCTTCCTGGCTCTGTCATACAGGTGTGGACAAGAGGAAACCACTGGAGGAGCTTGGGCAGAGCTGGTCTTGAGGTGCATGGGGCCTAGGGCAGAGGCTACTGTGTGAACCCCTCCCTGCCTCTCTCCTGCCCACACATGGATGATGAGACTTGCTGCCTGGCCTGGCCCAGGTTCTTCCTCCTGCCTGTCCCTTCCTTGGCCCGTGGACCAAGACAATTACTGTAGTTCCTCCCCCCTGAAATGAATTCACATTTTGTGCAGAAACAAATTTCAAACACCACAACACAAGGTTCCTTTGTGTTCACCGCCTCACACAAGGAAAGGATGGATGGCTGCTCTTTCTAGTTAAAACCAACAAGTCACACATGACTGCTTTTAACAAAAATCAGCTCTCTGAGGTCCAGCCCTCAAGCCCACTGCAGCAATCAAAATTACAGAGGCAATGTGTGGGGACTGGGATGTGTATGTGTTGAATTTCTTGTCATATGTTGATGTTTTTAAGAACAGGCATGATTTTGTTACAGGTGTAATGACTACCGACGGCTGCTGAGCTTGAATTTCATTATTTGAAGTATAGAATGATGGTTGAATTTAGTAGTGATGTCCAAGATGTAGTTGAGGGACACTTGAAGTTTCCATAGCAGAAAGAATAACAACAATTTTGGAAGCAAGAGCAGATACGTATGTATGAAGATTGATGGGTTTGGAGACCAAATCTTCATCAAGTATATGCTGATGTGAACTAAAGATGATGTGTGGATGATGTTATCATTGAGAATGACCTTGTGTAGGTGCCCTGTCTCTTAATACTGTTCTTGAGCTTTATTTCTATAATGATGTTTTCCTCAGTACTGGGGCTGGAATTTTTCTCCAGAATGCACAACAGGAAACAGAAAGATGACGTGGTTCTCTCATACAAAAATATACGCAGTTGGTGGTTTGGTTATAAAAGGTCTGTTGCTTTCAGTCTATGTTCACTGTTCTTTCCCAACAGAAAGCAATGGAAAACACGTGGATAAAAAGTGAGTTACTCTGTTGACTTTCACTGAATAAGGATTTGTTTTGTGCTCTGGAAGTCTTGAAATTATGGTGTGTTGGGTTTGCATGGCCAGGTTTTGGTAGCAGGGGGCTAAAGGTGTGGCTTCTGTGAGAAGCTGCCAGAAGCTTCCCCCGTGTCCAGCAGAGCCAATGCCAAATGGATCCAGGACAGCCGTGCCGCTGGCCAAGCGTGGGCCAATTAGAAATGTGGTAATGACTCTGTGATAACGTATCTAAGAAGGAAGAAAGAAAGTTATTGTGCAGATGTAATTGCAGTCAGAGAAGAGTGGGATGAGAATATGTGAAAGGAACAACTCTGCAGACACCCAGGTCAGGGGAGAAGGAGGGGCAGGAGGTGCTCCAAGCACTGGAGCTGAGATTCCCCTGCAGCTGCGAGGTGAGGCAGCTGTGTCCCTGCAGCCCATGGAGGACCACAGGAATGCTGAGATCCACCTGCAACCTGGGGAAGAGTCCCACATTGGAGCAGGTGGATGCCTGCAATGAAGCTGTGATCCCATGGGAGACCTGTCATAGAGCAGGGTCCTGAGAGGGATCTGCAGACCCATGGCAAGAGGAGCCCATGCCAGATCAGGTTTGCTGGTAGGACTTGTAAGCCCTTGGGGACCCACGCTAGAACAGCCTGTCCTTGAAGGACTGCACCCTGTGGAAGAGTGACCTCTTTTGGAGCAGTTTATGGAGAACTGTTGCCTGTGGGATGGACTCCTGTTGGAGAACTGTCTCCTGTGGGAGGGAGCAGGGGAAGGACTGCTCTCCCTGAGCAGTGGCAGAAACAACATGTGATGAACTGACCATAATCCATCATTCCCTGTCTGTCTGTGCTATGGTGGGAGGAGGTAGAGCTGGGAACGAGGGAGGGGTAAAGGAATGTGGTTTTAAGGTCTTATTTTACTTCTCATTATCTTGCTCTGATTTTGTTAACAATAAATTCAGTTAACACCTCTAATTCAAGCCTGTTTTGCCCATGACAGTATTTGGCGAGCAGTCTCTCTCTGTCCTTAACTCATGAGCCCTTCGTGGTATTTTCTCTCTCTTGTCCAGCTGTGGAGGGGAGTGATAGAACAGCTTTGGTGGGTGCCTGGCATCCAGCCAGGGTCAATCTGTGGTAGATGAGAAATCGAGAGAAGTAATTCTGCTCTTTGCTATTCTCCGAAAATCTTGCAATGCACCAGTTAGATAGAAAGTAGAATTGTTCACAGATGGAAGTTGACTTTGCTACGCAAAAAAAGTAATTTAGATGTGTCAGTTTATGTCTATTTGGGGTCCATATCATGTAAAAGTAATTTGACTTTGCTCAGTTAAGCAACTCAGTGGAGTAATGCCAGGTTACTCCCAGGGGAAAACCGGGTCTTGGATCTTCCAGGAGATAGTAAAGGCTATCTAACTATAGTAGTCTATAGTTAAAGCTGCTAGACCTTCAGTTATTATTTATTTGCTTGACTGATGGGAAAATAGGTAAATTTTAAGAATTTTGTTGAGGGTTTTTTGTTTCATTTTTTTGTTTGTTTGTTTGTTTAATTTAAGAATTTATTTCCCCATTTTGTTGTGTTTTATTATGTATGGCTTTATATAACTTGAGTAGGCGACAGATTGATCTTTGGAGCTTTCATATATCCAGAGATCACAGGTTTTTATGTGTCCTGCAAGAATGGAGGTTTTGGGTTTAATTTGGGTGATTGAGAGCTATCTTAAAATATGGAGGATGTTAACACTCCTTTCACATTTGGGGACATTGTTTGCTTGTGTAGTTTAGGATGTACTGTCAGGAATTAAAGAGTCCATTTCAGGTCTGATGTAACTCCATTGACTTACTGGAATTTCCACAGTCACAAATGACTCATAATGCTCAATATTCAAAAACTAACTCCAAAAGCATGCAATTTTGGGAAACAATGTTTGGTTTGGTTTGTTGTTTTGGGTTTCCTTCCCTTGCAAAGCTGGTATTGAGCTGGTATTGTATGAAAAAGATACAGTAGAAAAAACTGAAAAGTTAATATAGAACTAAAAAAGGTTGTATCTCTTTTACTATAATGTTATTGAATACTTACTGAAAAGTTAGCACATTTCTTTGCTGAATTGTGAGGCCCTGAAAAGACTTATCAGACAAAATGTAGAATTTAACATATTTGACTGAATAATGTACTGAAATTGGTAAGATATTGGCTCCTTCTCTTGCTCTTTGAAAAACCTTTGCAGACTCTGACCAGTTTGAACTAGCTGCCATCTTTAGATGATTTTCATAAATTAAAAATATCACTATAGGAAAAAAAGTATTTCAGTAAAGGCTGTGACAGCCTGGAGAAGAAATGGTGTCAGGAGATCTAGGAGCAGCCTCCTGAGCACTGGAGGTTACTGAGGAGGTGAAACTGAAGCTGAAGAGCACAGTGTGGAAAGGGGAGACAGTGGTTTCCCAAAAATGAGGAAATGGGGGAGGGGAATTCTAGCCAAAACAAGGATAAACATTGTTTTGAAGTTTTGGAACAAGTTGCCCAGAGAATCTCTGAAATGTTTTCAAAAGGTTTTCAGGATCTGACTGGACAAAGTCTAGACAAATCCATTCTAAACTCAGAACCTGTTCTGAACAGGAGTTTGGACTAAATGACCTCCTGAGGTCCTTTCCAGCCTGACCAAACGTGTGATTTCTTTGCTTCTGCATTAAGTACCACTGTTGGAGGAAGATGAGGATCATTATATACTTTAAAATCAGGCTGTTCACGGCAACTTCTAGCTATAAAATGTTGTACTTGTTAAAAGGAAAACCCGAATGAGAACAAATTGCAAGTTAAAATCATCATAATGCAGGCATTAACAACAAAGTAAAGGAATAGCCAGTGGCTAGCATCTTACATACCTGTATGTAGTACTATATGCTCCAGCAAGAATGGCATCTATGGTTCCCTATTTTAACCAGCAATAATATTTTTTTAATTTACTGAATATTCTAAGTATTAAAAGCAAAAAAAAAAAGAAACCAAACAAACAAACAAACAAACAAACCTAGGAAAATACATAATTTCAGAACTCCTTAAAATTATATCAGCATGTCTATTTTTAAACATAACTGCTGTTTTCATGATACTTTCAAACTGCTTTTGTAAAGCAATGATATTTAGAATTTCAGTGTATATAAAGAAATTATTAATGGGGTGATATCAGCTATAGTGTGAAATTTAGACCTCTTCTATGAAATTTAATTTCTTTGCCTTCTACACAGATATCTAATAATGTCATTATTGATCAAAGTATTTTAATGAAAAGTGATTTGACAGAAAATTTTAATTGCATACTTAGCAATAGAGTTCCTGTAGTAAGAAAAATATACCTCTCTATCTGCAGAGCAAAATTCTATACTCATAAATTAATGAGAGAAAATGCCTGTTTGATGACTATTGCTTTGACCACCTGTGCCTCACACGTCCCACTGCAGTGTGAAGGCTAGATGAAATTTCACTTATTCAATATGGGCATATTTTTTGGGACAGTGCAGCCAGCAGAAACTTGAGATGAGGATTATCTTGTAGGTCTGGTTTTTCGAACTAGCTAGGGTGTGTTACCTTAATAAGTAAGCCAAATAATTACTTATTTACAGAGTCAGCAAATAGTAAGGTCACACTGGCGTTTCTGGGCAAAGAATGACACTGAACTGATCGGTTAAAGTGGCCTGAATTTATTTGAAATACTGCAGCAATAGTTATAATTCAAGCAAAGCCCTATGGAATTGTAAAAGAAAAAGTACTGAGATAGAAGGGGATGTGGCATTCAGAACATCCAAAGTCATGGGGGGTTACTACACAGGTATCCTGCTTACAGCTCAGTTTATGGTTCAGGATTTCATCAAGAAAGTGAGTGACATTAAAATGATGTGAAAGTAAAGAAACTATTTCACAATATGTGCAAGTCTTTCAGTTGCGCTCATAGCTTCTTCAGTGCAATAGGAAAGCATTTGTACAGTATGTTTTGCCAAACACCTTCAAAATTTTTCATGAATCAGATAAAACCATCATCAGAAAAACATCTTCCAGTCTAAGCTTTGAGGGAGAACCCACCATTTCTGTTCCTTAATCTACATCACTTCATACTAGTACTAAATTTTCAAAAAAGACCAGGTTCTTTTTAAGTCCTCAGGTTTTCAGAGTGCATCTTGAAACAGTTTTGAAGGAACCAGGTTGTTAAAAAGTGGGAGTCGTGGTTTAACCCTAGCTGGTAACTGTGTGACACAGCTGCTTGCTGCAATCTGGCCCCCAGTGTGATCGGAGAAGAATTGGGGGAAAAAAGGTGAAACCTGTGGGTTGAGATAAGAACAGCTTAATCATAGGAATAAAATATAATAATACTACTATAATAATTTAAATGAAAAGGGATGCAAGAAAAAGAAGAGACAACAAAACAAATCCCAAGAAACACAAATGATGAACACTGTAATTGTTCATCACTTGCTGACAAATTCCAGGCCTATCCCTGAGCAGTGATTGACCTCTCCCCCACCCAGTTTCTATACTGAGTGTGACACTCTATGGTACGGAACATCTCTTTGGCCTCTTTGGGCCAACTGTCCTGGCCATGCTTCCTCTGTGCTTCTTGTGGACCACCTTGCTGCAGAAGATGGGCAGCTGAAAAGTCCTCGACTTAGAGTACACACTGCTCAGCAACAACTAAAACACCAGTGCGCTATCAAAATTATTATCATACTAAATCCAGACCCCAGCCCTGTACCAGCTTCTAGGGAAAAAAAGCAACTCTATCCCAGCCAATACCTGGGCAGTAGGGGAATCAGTACATCATAGAAGTTGTTCTCTATTGACATTTCTCCAGGCAAACTGGGCTTTTTAAAATTTGTTTGTTTTGTAGGTTTTTTTGTGAGGGATTTCATTTCATTTCATTTCATTTCATTTCATTGTTAGTAACAGAAGGTGGAAATAGAATTGAAATATCTGTATGTATATATAGATGTACGTGCACTACAAGCACTGGAGTCAGGACCTCCTGCTTACGTTGTCAGTGCTGGATCATGTACTATCCCTCTTTGTGTTTACATAAACCCTGGTTTTTAAATGCACAGATGCAGTGGACCTGTGTCTGACCTGTTTTCCATACTTTGGGAAAAATCTACTAACTTAAGTGTGTACTTTTCTAAAATGGTGTTGGAGACTTTCAAGTACAGCACTATACTCATAGCTTGTGACGAGTATCTAAATGGTCTTTATTTAATTAAAAGCTACATATGGGTTAAAAGCTCTGGTATCAGTATAATTGGCAGTGAGAGAGTTGTGAGATATAAAACTGGGGTACCAGGTATATGCAGGGAAGGTGAAACAAGGCTTCTATTCACAAAATCTGCTTGCCTATATTAGTGCCATGTGGTGTTGATTAATTCTTACTTCTGGTCCTAAATGGCTGTGCCTGATGTCTCTGTCTTGCTGAGCTCTCTCCTTTTTTCACTAAAGAAACAGCAGCATCTTCACTGGTTGTAAAGGGAGCATTTGTAGCAGTTGCCAAGGAAGGGAAGATTACAATGGACACTAATTTAAATAAAAGCATTTGGGCATTTTATATGCTTGGGATGCAGGGAATATCTATTTCAGCTCTTCTTCAGTCCTTTTGATGACAAGCATCACATACTTGCTAAGGGAATTTCTTTGCTGCAGCTCTGTGAAATAGGGAAGCATGATCACCATTTTCAGGAAACTGGTAGTGTGAGCAGAGAAGTGTGAAAATTACAGTGTCTGAATTAGTAGATGCTCTGTTAAATGTTCAAATGTCTCAGTTCAGAATTGTGGATTTAGGCTTCAATGTTTCAAGAGGTCAAGTGCTGAGCCTGGCTTTGTTGAAAACATTGGGAAAGCAGTGCACCATCCTTCCCCTCTAACATGGAGGTCCCCACTTGGAGTTCAGTTGTATTTGGTGGAGCAATAGAGAATTTCTGGGCTTTGAGGATAGTGGACTTTTCCTAAGCAATTTCCTAAATTATGAACATGATGAAAAAGCCAAATTAATGTATAAGTTGGTGTAGAAATTTCTTTTTCCTACCATATGAAAAAGAAATAATCATGAGTAATAGAAAAATGCCTGAGGCCATGAGCATACTACCATGGTTAGGTAACATTGCTCAGAGTTTGCACTGAGGAAACTGGTGATTTTTGAACTGTGTTTATCCAGCCACCACCGCAGATCTTGGGCACAGAGACAGCAGTGACACAACAACTGACTACCTCTGCTTTTTGGGCTAGTTACCTGGTGTGCTTGGCCACTCTGACACCCTGGGCCTAGACTTAGTGGTGGGTTAGTAGGGGTTAGTTTCCAAGGTGGTTAGTTTCTGTACACATCACTGTCCTGAGCAGTCCAGACAAATGCAATGTACCTTCATTCCTGTTTCCAAGCTGTGGAGTGTCTGCTGGTATGTGTTGCTGTCTCTCTCCGTCTGAACAATATCTGCCGTTACCCTTTCAATATTTTTTATGACTGTGCTATGTCACAGTTTCACTAGTTTCACCCAGTTGTTCCCGGATGCTTCAGCCATATTCTGTCCCTTATGGGCCTCAGGGCAGGCACACAGCCTCCCAGACCTGGAGAGAGGTGTGAAGGGTACCTTCCCCTCCCAGCACTTCTGCACCAAATGTTCTCTGTGTCAGATTTGCACAGGAGTGAGTGTGTTATGTCCCTCCAGACACCCTTGCCCTCGCCTCTGCAGAGGCTCGTTATATAACTTTGTAAGGCTAAGTTCCAGTATCCATAGTAACATTTAAACAGAAATAAAACAGTTCTCAAAACAGGAAAAAATTACTGAAAACTATCCAGAAATTAGATTTTACCTCTCCTGGGTCACATCAAAACATGGGTTGTTGGATCTATACAAACTGTAGATGAAAACCTTATCCTTACTGTGTCCTTTGACAGTATGCAAGAGAGATGGAAGAGAGGAAGAGGTCTTTAGAGAGGAGACAGTTGACCTGGAACAGGAACTGGCTTAGCCAAGTGGCACTTTCCAAAGATCCAAAGGTGCTTTCAGAAACTTGGTAAGAGGGTTTTAGTAGGGATGGGTGTGGGAAGAGTCATGGAATGTTAATAACGGCTGCCTTTTGAAGTGAGTTGGTGCTGGGAGAGCACTGCTGCTCATGTGCACATTGAAGAGTTTGTCTGGGATGTCTGAGTTACATGGGAATAAGACGAACAAGATTAGGAGAACATGAAGATGGCTTTTCAGTTTACTCTTCTCTGTCTACACTGAAGGCATGCTCTCCTCAGGCTTCTTAGGATCCCTTATGAACAGCAAAGTTATTCCTGTAGTGAGCACCTCTCAAAGGAACTGCTTCAGCAAAACCTCACCACTGAGGCATGGCAAAAGCAGATTCACATCAGTGAAAAAATTCAGCCTTTGGTGAACGTTACTTAGAAATATCATCATAAAAATATGCTGTAGAAATCCTGGAGCTTATTTTTTAAAATAAATAAAAATTGTATTTACAAATAAGATATTTTATCAATAAATATGCTGTATTTATTTCTGTAGGCATCAACTCTGTTCTGTCATCTCTTCTGTCATCTCTTCAGGGCAAACAATGTCCAAAGTCTCCCTTTAGCCTCTTCCATTGTGCCTGTTGCCATTTCTCCTCTTTATGAAGCAGTTGCAGAGTACATCTGGAGAGGGCAATATATTGTGCATACTTCTAATAAAAGGCCTGGACAATCTGCTACAGGTATTCAATGAATAGCTGAAAACATAGAGTTTGGGGTTTGTGGAATCTCCAGTTTTGAACAGAATAGATGTATTTTTCTTGGGTAATACCAATGGCTCTTCTAATGCAATTTTCAACTTTTTGGGTTTTTGTTCTTCTATACTTGAATATTTGAATAGCATTATTTTCTGGCACAAAGTTTCATCTCTTTTTGGAGTGTGCTTGTGGCAAGCAAGAACTATAAATTCATAACACAGAAGTCTCAAATCAAAAAGTAAGAGCTTTACTTATTGTGTTCCAGAGAGGATCATAAAATACATCAGTTATATAGGATGTAATGTGAAAATAGAAAAGGTACTTTAATTAAGAATCAAGCTATCAAGCTTAAGGAAATACTATTTTTAAAAATAAGAGAGGTAAAATAACATTCATTTTCAAAAGCAGCTGAATTTTATTACCTTAGGGAAATTATTATATAACTCAAAATACAAATTAATGTTTCTCTCAAAAATGTCTATTAACTTGCTTCAAAATTTGCCACTAAGTCTGAAATGTTTAAACCCTTACATCTTCCAAAGAAAATTGTTGCAAACACCAGTCCTTTGGAGGTAGAAGTTCTCAGAAATATGCACTTGAGAAAGTTAGAACCTCTTATATGGACACCTTCAGCTTAGAGAAGTCCTCAGTGACATGCTTTTTCCCAGTACTCCAGAAACCAAGACCTACTCAGTTAATAAACTAGCTTTTAGTTACATTAATAATAATAAAAACATCATCAATACATTTAAACTTTTTAAAGCAGCTATGATCAGGGCTGGGGAAGAGAGTTAAAGGCAAATAGAAAAAGGATCAGATGTGGAATACTTTGACCATAAAGGTTATAAATCTTTCTTCAGGTATACAAAAAAACCAAACCTAACAATAGCAATCTTGGCAGGTAGTAATGAAGAATTGGGAGGATCAGAAATTCTAGAGTGGAAAATCAACATACACACCCACTGGACCAAATTCACTCTTGTGCTAATAGCCAGCAACAGCCCAATTCATGCATAAATCCTATTTACATCCTTAAGTTGGAATAGAAGTATAGACCTAATTTCAAAGATACTTGAGGAGAGAGAGTTTCAGTCTTTGTGAAGTCTCCTACATTCTACAAAGGCTTGTGGATGTGTCTAACCTAATATACTGCATATATTTCTGGTATAATAATTGATAATATGTTTAGGAAAAATTGGAACCTAAGCAAAGAAACGTAAGACATGAAGAATAAATCATCAAGTCTGTCTTTTAAGTATGTGTCAACAGTAATGGAGTAGTTAGTGTAGGCACAAGGCTCTATATATCAAAACCACTGTATGAACAATGGCCTAGATTCTAAATGCCAGTATGTCAATGGTTCCAAGGAAATGCAAGGGGCTACTTTGGTAGGGTTTCTCTTCACTAAGCTTTATGTGTAAGAAAATCACCTCTGTTATTACCTCCTGCAGTTTACAGATGAAATAGCATGATGGGGTAAGACCAGCAAAATATTCAGTTCTTAATTCTGAAATAATTAGACACAAATCTTGAAAAAACATTGATTCTGTGAACACAGTCACTTGAGCTGTGTTGCATCAAGAAGTTATTTGCCCCTGCACATTTAGCAGAAGATATCCTTGGGTGTGTGCAGTGATAAATGTAATTGAGAGAGAGCAAAGCAATGCAGGTCCCTTTTTATGCCAGTGGCTTGCACATTGAGGAACCTTGAAAACTCTCTTGTTTCACATAGGCTATCTGTGGAATTCCTGCCATCTATGTGCAATGAATTCAGACTGAGATCTTAATACTGGCTTCTTTCAATCGAGTTTTGTTATGCACTTGGCGTGCTTTCACACCCGAACCTCCCATCTGCAGCCTGCACCTGCATTGCTCAATATTTAACTCAAAGATCTCTGAACTTCCTGGACCATTAAGGTGTCTCTTGCTTTGTGGCTTGCTGGTGGGGCTGTTGCTTACCATGAAAAGGGAATTTAAATGCAGTAAAACAGTGTAGTTTTCCAGTTTCCTCAGTTTTGTTTGAAAAGAGCTCCTGTCTGGCATGCTGCAGCTTTTCCTTGGCATGAAGCATGGGGCATGAAGAGCAGAGTGTAGCATTTACAACCTGAAATTAAAATGCTATTGCTTTGCATTCTTACATTTTCTCTTTCTGTACAGTAGCAGAGTGAGTGCAGGGTGTAGTGCTGTCCTTACCACAAACAAACCCACTGTTTTCTGCTCTCAGCTACTGAACTCTGAAAAAGAGCAATTCCTTTGTCTTATGACTCTTTCTGATAAGCAGGCATAAAAATTCAGGACTCCACGCAGCCTCTCATGACAGAGCTGAGCTTCTCCACAACACGCACTCCACATCCAGCAGCTCAATGGGTTAGAGATACAGTAGGTATTTGCCCAGTGATTTTAAAACTACATTGCACCACAAATTATTCACCCTGACTTTATAGCCATACCTCTCCCTTCCTGATCTGGTCAGTCTTTTCAGAAGGCTAAGTCCAGCATGATAAACTGAAAGATATCTCTTTGGAGTTCCCCTATAGGTGCATACAAATTACTGGTGAGCTGCATACTTCATTAGCAAGAACAAGTATTTCAGAATCAAGAGTTACTCCTAAAAATGATAAAATTGTATGTGTGCTCATCCAAACACTTCTTGAGAGTGAGTATATTTGAGTGTACCCACTTGAGAGTGGGTACACTCAAATATACATAAATGTGTATATTATTACAGATACACACATAGTGGCTTGGATAACCTAAGAACTTGAACTTCTAACTCTAGAAGATATGTTTGGAGCTGGCAAGCCTTCCACAGTTAAGGTCAGAGGAAAGATTGCTTTTGATCATATCCCTTCTTTCCTGGGGAAAAAAAGCCCAGAAATCAATCAACACTTTTCTGGTACAACTGTGTCTCCACTGGAATGTTACTGAATCTGAAACAGTGAAGTATCACTTAGAATGGCCCTGGATGTGGAACCTGACTGAACTTCAAGCTGGCTTGAAGGGCTTAAGGGGCATGGACTGGCCACCCAGTTACAGAAAATGCTTTATGTGTGACCACACTAGTCCAGGCAAGGCACTACAAGCAATTAATAACCCATGTAAAACTGCTGTTGATGTTTGCAGGCAACAAGTAGAAAGGTGTTTGTTGAAAGAGGCATGGTTTAATGGTCTTAGTACAGGATTGTGATTGAGGATCTCCTGTCTTTGTCTTGTGACTTTGACAGTGATTGCCAGTCTGTCTTTTGACAGGTCAGATGTTGTCTATGTGCTTCTATTTACCTTCTCTGAAATGGGCTACAAAGTTGTACTTAGCTTCTAAGAGCCAGAAATAATTAGTTTCTGTTACAAAACGCTGTCAAGACATAAACCATCAATCGTCAGACTCATCTACCTTTTGTTTCTGAGTGTTAGGTGTCCTAGACATGTATTTAATGGAGAGAGACCTTTCCAAAGGGTAAGACCTCCCCATGTGTCAGTGTAGGAGACATTTTCATTCTAAAAGAAATTTCTCCTTTCCAACCATTATAGAGATAATCTAAATTATTGACTTAGGCTGACTTTTCAATGGCTAAGGTGAAGTGAAATGGACTCCATCCTAGAAGTTAATATTGTTTACAAACTGTGCAAAGAAGGCAGAGTTTGTACTTCACATCTCTGGCCTCTGAAATCAAAAGACCTGCATGAGTGAGAGTGATGAGTGTTTCACACGGGAACTGGAAAAGAAGCATTCTAACCCAAAATTGAAACAATTTAAGTAAAATCTTCCAGCAAAGCTAAGTTGTTTCCATGAATTAGGGGGAATGGTCTGCAGGGCTGCTTGGACCTTTTGAATAGAATGGGAACACAGCATCATGAAGTATTTCAACAACTCTGATGGCTGGCTAGGGAAGATACAAGGCAAGAAAAATAGCAGTTGTAGACATTATCACTGCTAGGGAGCAAGGCCAGTGCAATAGTCCAATTGCAAGTCTGCTACATCATTGGGAAGCTGAACAGAGGGAGAGAGTTTTAGGCCATCTGTCCGAGTGGACCAGTAGAGACTCAGAAGTGCTCAGAAGTGACCTCAGCTGCAGGAGGCAGAATGCCAGCCACATTACTAACACAGACTCCTTTGCCAGCTGAGCTTTTTGGCAGTGCTGGTGTCAGCAAAGCAAAACACGGCTTAATGAGATTGCAGGAGGAATGGCAAGTGATGGCTGTAGGTGGGCAAAACTTCTTTTCAGTTAAACAATAGCTGCAGTTTCACCTTGTGGTGACAAGGTTGCAGATACACCAGAAAGTGACCCCTGGGTGAGACTACCCCATTCAACAGAAAAATGGTTTCTGATGAAAACAGGCTGAAGTCAAAAAGCCATGCTTGGAACACTCCAGGATCCACAGTTCATGTTAACAGACTGTCCTCTTCCTGAAAGCCAAAATTTCCAAGTCCTGGCTGCTTCAACACTGCTAGTCCCTCCCACAGTCCTCTAGGTTTACTGCGTGTTCCATGCAGGGTTTCCAGCTCCCTGAGTGCCTGTGCTCAGTGCAAGGCAGTTTGCATCAGGGCTGTGTCACCAGGCAGCACCCGGCAGAGGAGCCGGTGCAGGGACGAGACCCCACGCAGCACAGTCTGGGTAACCTGTGTTCTGGAAGCTGCTTTTAGCAGGGACAGCCACTGGCAGCATGTTTGTAGCCACAGCAAACAAGAGTGATTTCAGGAAAATGGTAAACATGAGTAAACGTTGCCTGAGAGCTCTCGATTTGAATTTAAAAGTGATTTTGAGGTGGTAATACCTGTCAGCTGTTGCAAGCCTTGAAACTTTGGTGATGCTCAGTCTTGTACGGATGGCTGAACCCCATTAAACCTATGGCTGGGTTATACCATATCTATAGGATTAATACCTATTAGGTAGGATGATACAATTCAAAAAAACATTTTGGATGATCAAGTCTGTGTCTCTCCTGTTGCAGACAACTATCATACAATCCCTCTCACAAGTTGTGTCTCTCTGTAAAGCAATTAGGTTTCTATTTTCTATTTTCTTAGTGTCTGTTTCAGAAACATAGTTCTTTGGTGGTTAAGAATCTACACTATTGTTAAAATGTCAGAATTCCAATTTCCATTAGTGTCAGCATTATCCAATAGGTGAAAAAGTTATTTTAGCTTTCTGGTGTTATGCTTGATTCCATTTTCACTACTGACCTTCACTTCTCTAGGTTAAACAAATGAGCCTATTGTATTTTCATGCATGGTAGCCTATCCATTCTTTGGCTCATGCCAGTCATCTGCACTGCTTTTGCATCTTGAATTCATCCCTTCTGAACAACGAGTGACCACAATTGTACACAAAATACTTCAGATTTAGGTGAAGCAATGCACATTTCCACGAATATTGTTCCATTTCTAGAGGAAACATTTTATCTGAAATATCCCAGGACCACATTACTTAGCTCATAATTACATTTGGGTCTAATGGGTTTCCTGTGGTCTCGGTATCCTCTGTTTTCTCTTCTGTGGTTTTAGTTGATAACCTCCACCATGCTGCGGGAATCCTTGGTTCTAATCCCTAAACACAGAAATTAATATTACATTTCATTTATTTTTAACCTACAGGAACACTTTGTTCAATGGTGCATTTGTAAAGTACTTAATTAACTGCCCCTGACTGATATCAATGCAGACAGTTAATGAATCCATTATTATTTTTATTTCACATAAACAAAAACAAATAAGCAAACAAACAAAAAGGGATGTACTCAGAGTGTGTGTTGCCTAATTTATGAGACCATTAACATTTGAGTGGGTTAAAAAAGGATAGTAGTAGTAATATTGAGTACTAAAGGGAAATCTTTAGTTTAGATTTCTAAATCCTTATACCAAAGGTGTACAATTTTACTAAATTTGAGTTCCATAGTTTGTCCCTTTGCAGTAAGGAGAATGTATCTACTGCATTCTTCATTAAGAACGTAGCAACTTATCTTCACAGTTTAGTTAGACAAAGCAATCCTTTTCCAGCCTGAGAACCAAGGACACCGTTACAGCTTCAGGCCCAAAAATTGTAAACAACAGTGAACTGAGGAGAGCAATCTGGGAGGATGGGACTTCATAACCTGAAGCTGTAACTGGACAATTAACCCCAATATGTAAATGGACCAAAACTTATAAAAGTGTGAAAACTTGTGATTGGTCGTCCATCTTGGGTCCATTTTGGGTCCATCTTGGGCAGAGCCCTGGCCAGGCTCTTGCACTGCCCAAGGTGTATCCTTTGAAGGCCTTTTAATAAATACCTACTTTATTCCTTTAACACTGTCTAGCCTCTGTTCCAGGTAGCCTCTCTAGGCATCACAAACACATTAAATAACTTTTCCCCTGATAAAACTATGCCTTCATTGTGCAAGGATAACTGAGCAATAAGACAGTTTAACCAAAGTTAGCTTAATTAACATAGTTATGCAATTCAAAGGCTTGCAGAAAACTAGCTGAGGTGAAGTTCTACAGCCTATAGATGTGCAAGGGCCAAACATTACTTTTGGTGAAGGATAATATGCTGCGTTGTACAAAAAATGGTTTTATGGTTTTTGTGCTCTTGGAATCACCAATATTTCTCTTTATTTCTATAGCAAATCAAATATTTTAGAATAAATATAGAGGGTAAAGTTCAGGGATAGCATTTTATTTTAAGACTCTGTTTCCCTGCCTTTGAATGCTTGTTTTCTCAAATCTGTGGTTCCACGGATGGTATTATTTTTCTTGACATCTCTGTGTATGCTTTGTATACATAACATTCATGAAGATGCAAAAATATTACATACAGTGCAAGAAAGGCTTATCCATTGTCTTTTTATTACTGGCAGTTCTTGAGAAATGGAAAACAGTGCTTGCTTTCTTTTTCATTCTTTTTAATTTTTTGCTCTATTTCAAGCCTACAGAGATGGGGCCTTTGGGAGCTATGACATTGTTTTTCCTACTTTGAGGAAAATGTAACTGTCATCCAGCAGTGCCTTATCTGCCACATTTCTCTGCCTGCAGAAAAGTTTTATAGAACTACTTGTTTATATGTGTAGAGGATCTTTGGCTACCACATGCCCTCTGGCTTAAATAGTTATTCCTAGGAATCTGACCAGTCATACTTCTTTAAAAATAAAAGTTGGCAGGTCATTTTGGTGCTAGCACTGTTTGAAAAACAAGATAAAAAGCTTTACAAAAAGAAATATTAACCAGACCAAAACAATGCCATAGTCTCCAGAAACATTTCATGCTCCAGGTGAGTTTGATGTTCACAAGAGAAAGACAAGCCTATGGGTAAATAAGGAACTTTATTTTTTTTCCTGGATTTCAGTGTAGCAGATGACCAAAATGATCCTGATGTCCCTAGGATCATACCATGTCTTTGCTCTGCCTCCAGTGGACTTTGTGCTGTGTTTTGGGTTTTTTTAAATCTTCTTGGATCTTTGGGATCTGTTCTATGCAAATACCAATTGTCTTCTTTTGGGTATTAAAAGAGTTGCTATAAAAACTATTAGATATTAATACTGGTTTGGATTTTCAAAGGCAGGAAAATGAGGTAGGTCCCCATAGGTAGCTAGGTCAACTGAATGCCATGGGAAATTTTACTGTTAAAACTAGCAATCCTTGCCACTGTATACAGACTGCACAAGTTAAGATATATCATATATAGTATGCTAATAGTTAAATCCACAAATGTCAGCTGGTTCAGCACTCAGAAGAATCGGGAAATTGTGGGTAAAATATAGCTACAACATTTGATAAGAATTAAAATCTTTCTTTTGTTGGTAAATGTTTGATATGCCTTGCTGCAGAGGATCACAAATAGTCTTTTAAAAGAGGAATTACGATCAGAGACAGGGAAGAAACAGGAGCTTATTTGCTAGCTAACCCTCTGTTGCTCTAAACATATGCATTTTTAAGTTAAAAATCAGAAACAGATTCCTTATAGCTGAAATCTATATTGTAGCTTGAAAAGAAAGAATGAAGAAATTTTTTTTCTGCAGTAGTGACACATCCAGTTTCTCAAACTTTGAGCTAACTTGTACTGTTTTTGCAGATATGGTGTCCATATCTGAAAATATCACTCCACACTTTCAGATAAGCTATAAGCAACCCATAATCCTGGAGGCCAGTCTGTGGGAATGAACTCTGGTGTCCTTAAGCTCAGAGGCTAAGAAAAAGAGTAATGACAGAAGTGTCTACAGGATAAGAACATAATTTTGCCAAGAGCAGCAAAAGAAACTGTAATGTTTAAACCAAAATTTAAATTTGAATAGCAGACATTTTTATTGAGCAATTGTACAGAGTCCAAAACAAAGTGATCTCTGTGTTTGCCCTCCCCTTTTTATGATTCTCTTTGAAGTTTATTTTCTGTTTAAATGAACTTGCTTACTTCCCAGAAATTCATTCCTCTTTCTATAAGTAGATTCATGAAGCAGATATTATGTCTTCATGTTACACAAACTCCACACCCTTTGTGTTTTATTGCACTACCGGTAGTTTGGTCTTGTTCAGATGTTTGCTTGCAAAGGAGATACGGGGCTCTGGTTGTGATAATAATTTATTACCTGTTTTATTGTTGCCATTTGGCCTATAATTTTAAAGGTAACCTGAAATGTTTTCTTAAGAAAAGTTTAGCCTTGGACTTGTGTCCCCAGCCCTCTGGGATGCTCAACAGCCTCAAACTCTTGTGTGAGCCCCAAGTACACTTAAATAACTTTGGGGCGGAGACAAATGTTGAATGTCTCACAAAAAGGAAAAGAAAACGAAGAAAGCTTCACCTTAATTTAACTTTTTCCAGATGTGTTAAGAATTATTAATGTTTTAACTTGGAAGATACTTCCCAGCAATTGCTATGTGGGTAACTGTGCAGTTCACTATGTGAGTAGTCATCAACAAATTGCTGTGTATGAGGCATGGAATTAAAAATGCACTGTGGGTCCCAGTGTAATGCTCCAGAGACAAGATTTCGTTTCCTGGACTATGCCATCAGTTTGGGGAAAACATACTTTAAAAAGCTGAGTGTACTTTGAGTATAGGCTGTGACCAGAGTCTGCATGTGCCCACACTCACAGGTGCAAGAGCCCAGGTCAGATTTGTCATTATTGCTCCTTGGCCCACTGCAATGATCAACCAAAAGGTCCTAAAAATACATTCCAGAATGATTAAAGAGGAATATGATCAGTTAAGCAGCTGTTTAGAGAAAATGGTGGTGCTGTGCAAGCTACAGGCACCCTATGGCTGGTAGTAGCAGTGTGTGCCATGAGAAGCAGGGAATATACCCCTGCTGGAGGCTGATCTCTGGCTGCACCCTTCCATCTCTGCTCTCTTCTGCTTACCACATTCATTTCTTTTTGTTCTGGGATTTTTTGCTGCATAATGCTAACAAGTTTTTAACTTTTCTGCCTTAAAAAAAATCTCTGTCTTTGATCTCAATTTCTTCTGTAGCTACTGCTTTTGCTTTCTCCTTTTGACAAAATTTCTAAACACTGCTAGGATTTCCTCTCCTTTTTATGAGAGAACCCATTCAGTCTGCTGTTCACTGCAGTCCAATGCAAGTCTTGGCTGAATTTTACAATCATCCTACAATTTCAAAGTTTTTTATCCCATCAGGCTTCTCTGGCACATAGTCTGGGCTCCCTTTCCATGCATGGCCCTGCTCTTACCCCTAAGTGTTTCTGCAGCACAACCATCACTGCCCTGTGTGGGTCTTATGGAATCTGCACTTGGTCCATGTGTGCCAAAGCTTTGCACAGAGTGTGCAAAACAGTACAGCAACAACTGCAACTGAGGCTGGATGCACAGTTTCACACATGCATAGGATAAATTGGCAAACAGAAATGTGGATAATGATAAGGACAAAACCCACAATATCATGTTGAGTGTCACAAGATCATTTTGTTGGGTTTCTGCAATGTCACTGCCCTTCTAAAGGCAGTTGCAAGATGCTTTTTGCATGTCATTCTGAGTGTTCCTTTCTTGTCTGAATAATGATCTTTTTGGTTCTGTGCAGCACCTAGGGGAGTTACTTTCAATGGTGAGCATATGAGAGAGAGTGAGCACTAACACAGAACAGGTTCTGCCAAGTTCACCAGCCTGTGTGGATCTTGCTGACCTCCTATGTGTGAGGAGGTTTATACCTTTGGTCTCACTGAGAATGAAAAAGGGTTTTATTTCTTACCAGCTTTTACATATATCTCAGGCTGTGCTTGCACAGCAAATGGTCACTTATTGTTTTTCCTTCTGTCTTTCTGAGTACAGAGCAAGCAAGGATTTGTGGTTTCCTTCTCTATCAAGAATAGCAAAACAGAAACAGTAATATTCCACATGTGTCTCCATTTATGGAGAAGGAAATTATCTTCTCAGGGCTGGAGAAAAAAAATTTACCATTTCAGTTTAGAAGAAAACATCTTTTAAAAAAGAGTTTAATTTTAATATAAGGGTCTTTCACCATTGAAGAGATATCACTGGTACTAAGTTAATTCTGCTTGGTTCTGTTACTCCACATTAATGTTATTTCTACAGCATCATGCCAGTGTGTCAGCAATCTAAAATACTAAATACCTTCTCACAGGGTGAAAGCAGTCAGATGCCATCATTTCCAAGAGAGACACAAGTCAGTTCCAGTCGCAGATCTGCATCACTGGTTAGAATGGGAATGTTCTCATTCCAGGAAGAACCTGAAAACCAATATTTATTATAATATAGACATTTCATGTTATCTCCACAGCATCCACACTAGAACTGACTATGTCCTACCTGACAGAAGCATGAACAGAGCCATGCAATTGTGTCCCCTTCTTTCCCCTCTCTTGGCAGTCAGCTGGTCTTCTCAATATTTTCCTTCTGATTTTCACCCTTGTGTTTTCCTCTTACTCTATGTATCCTAATTTCTCCAAATGTTTCCAGTATATGAACCTGAACCTCACCATAGAACTTCAGAATCAGTTTAACTGAGGTTGAACTTCCTAGAAATTAGGACAAATTTGGATTTAAATGGCATAAATTGGGCATCTAATTTTCAGTAGATTTGAGTCTGAATTGAGATTTTGGGTCTGGGCCTGAATTTGTGTTAGATCAAATCTAGACATAGCTTTGAAAAACCTATGAAGATGGAAAAATTAGATTCAAGTCCAAAGTCCTAAGCCCTGGATTTAAGTGCTCTTGTATCCAAGGTTCTATTTTCCCATAGCAGATAGATACAAAACTCAGATCTATAATTTTGGCTGCAGCTTATCTCATAGTTCTGTTTCACAGCTCAAATTTACATCCTTGTAATACACATTAATAGTGCTCTTTGTCCTTCAGCAAAAACATCAGATTTCAGCTCTTTAACCATTGATGGGGGTGTGCCACCTTGTTCTGTGCATCACTGTGCTTGTCATGCTCACTGCACTCCCACTGGATCGTGTGCTTAGCGTTGAGCTCCTGGGTACAGCAGCTGCAGGTCTGATTTTTCATATGCCACACTCCCAAACAGCCAGCAGTAAATACAAGCTCGCCTGTAAGCATCATTCATGAGATTTGGGGGCTGATTTGATTCCCACCAAAATCATGGCAAAAAGCTCCTCTGATTGATGTAGGATCACAACTATCAGTCTAGAAATTAGGATCTTTTACTCAATGTTTGTGCAATTATAGTACAGCACAAAATGCTGTACTTTTTTTTTCTATAAATAAAATAGTCAGACCTTTGGGAAAATATAGTGTCTAGGACAGGAAACCATGGTAGAAGAATAAGGATTTTTCATGTTACTACAGTCTTAGGATACAATGTTTAACAGAGAAATCCTGTCATGGACTACACCCCTGGCTCTGCAGTCGTTAGAAATGCCAGATTGCCAGTCATAGCCTGTCTCTGGTGTGGAACTGACAGCAGTGATCTCTGAAGAGAAAAGAGATCAGGTGCTGGAGAGATGGTAAAGAGGAGAAATGAGGAGTTAAAACTAGAAGATGTCCTGACATCTTGGTAAGCTTGGCTCAGCCATTCAGCCTAAGCATTGTTATGTGAATAAAACTTAAATCCTGAATTCTGGGACTCGTACTGAAAAATCTCTGTGGAGCACCAGACACTGATGAAGAACACCAGAGTCATTCTGTTCATGATTGAAACTACACTGAGGATTATTTAACCTTTTTGCTTTCCAGCAAGATATCTGGAATTTTTCCACATTGTCCTCATTTAACATTTATCTACAGAAATGCAAGAATTATGAGACTGTATTCTGTTTAAAAGTGCCAATTTGTCATGGGATAGTTTGATTTAACAACTAAGAAACTCCTTGTAGTTACTAGGGACATATTTTTAAAGTATTTTCCAGTGTAAAAACTGACTGGCTTGACTTCATTTGAGAGCTAGGGAAACAGGTTGCTCCTTAGCTGAGACTGAGCAAGCTAGATTTTACCCTTGATTGAGTTGGAAAAGCCCAGGGATCAGCAGCTCTAGATAGTATTTATAATGAAAGGACTTGGGCAGCCAGCACAGCTTACTCAAAGGCTACATGAAAATTCATGGCTACTACCGTGAAAACAGGGCTAAGAAAAACAATAGTGGATCTCGTTTGATAATTGGAATTATGATTAGCAAAATGAGAGAATGCTTTCCATTCCCTTGGCCCACAAAGGCCCCTCCCATCAGGAGTAATTGGCACAGTCATCAGCCAGCTAAGGCATGGTACACAGGGCACTTTGGGCAGTCAGGCACTGACAGAGGTCACTGATTTTGGGAGAGGTGCTGATTAGGGAGGGTTAGAATTAGGAAGGGAGTGAAAGTGGAGTTCAAAACATAGACAGACAATAGGAATAGATGGTAAAGTAATAATTTTTGTGTGCCATATAGTTAGAAAATATGTGATAATATCAGAAAATGATTTCACAATTTTCCTTTGGAAAGTATTTATCTTTTTCTGAATGTAGGTGTCTTCTGCAGGCTCTTCTCTCAGAAGTGGGGCTTTCTGTTACAAGTGCCTTAGTTGCTCTAAGATCAAAGCTGGCCCTGGGCCCTGACACTCTAAGTACAACTTTTTGGAGAAGTTCCCCTCTTCAGCTGAGCTCTGAAGCACACACAGCCTCTCTCTCCCAAGTTACTCATCAGCTGAGTGTACCCACTGCGTAGTTCATGTAGTATAGCTGCCTATAGAAACAGACTGGAAGAGGAGCCCCTGTGAGTGTTGTGCATGGGAATTACAGGCAGAATATACACTTGAAAGTGACATATCCAATGGGCTAGCACAGCACTGAAATTAGGTGGCTTGAAATATGTCTGTCTGCTTGCAAGAGCTGGAGGGATCCATCTGCGTGAATAGTTTGGCTGGGGATTTTCTTTCTCAGCTGGGGAATTTTCTTCCTCAGTTCTGCTGTAGTTTTTGTTTGTGTTAAAAAAAGCAATTGTATGAGGTTTCACCCCTTGAAAATTATGAAAACACTGTCAGCCTTGCCACTAGCAGTGCCTCTGCCACACCAGTGTTCAGCTCCAGTTTTGCCATCTGATTTGTGTATGTGGACACAAGCTAAATGAACATCTGCATGCATGTGCAGCCAAGACCTACAGAAAGACTGAGATTTCCAAATTCCAAGTAAATTCCTAAAAAATGTGGCACTCTCACATAAATGTGTTTTTCCACATTTCCCCATTATCACTTAAGTTATGGTAACCAAAATTTTGTTCTCCTGCTGTCTTGTTTACCTACTAAAGGCTATTTATATTATTGAGCAGATTTTTATATAAATCCTTAGACCATAACCCCCCTTATTTGTATAACTGTGTAAAAGTATGAAACTGACTGGAAGTTCAGTAGTGTGTAAGTTATTGATGCCCCTGAGCCACAGACTATGAACAGAACTATAAAACCTCCTGGAGAAATGGGTCTGCTACTGAGAAAGTTTTAGGTTCATAGAAATGGCAAATTTGTATATCCACATTCTTGCAGATGAGTGTTCAGGCATTCACAAAAGGATACAGGCTTTCATTAAGACATTTAATTCTGATGGTTGAGCTCCTACTACTTGTGATCTACAGATGATTCTTCTTACATGATAAAAAACAAAATGGAGAATGTAAGAGAAGCCTTTTAAGCCTTGGAGGAAGGCTGAAGGGGAAAAAAAAAAGACCATCACTGCAGCTCTTGAAGTCTGCTGAGTTTAAAGATCTTAGTGAAGCAAATGAAGATTGTCACGGGCAAACAAGAGAAGATCTGCAAAAAAAGCTGGTGACACACAGATTTGAAACTGAATCATCAGAAAAAGGGGCTTAGCTTGATGCTGCTGAGGTGAATAAACCCCTGAGGCAATTAACTTTTTGAGTTCAGTGGTATGAATGAGTCAGCATGAGTAGCATCTTTTGCTCAAACAGCACATGATATTGCAAACTGGGGATGGAACCACAAAGGTAAGAGAAAAAAAAGTAGGAATGAGAGCAGGGAGAAGGGGAATGTAATGTTCCCTGTAAGAGTAGGGTAAGCAGGGCTGGAATCAACAGCAAGCAGCAAACATGATCTTTTCTGAGAACCACTGGGAGTGAGGGCTGAGGATGTAGTGAGCTGGCAGTGAACCAACAGCTGAGGAAATGGTGGAAGAAAGAAGGGTTGAATTCGTGGAAAATTAGTTTTCTTTCTCTGGGAAAGAAGTTGTTTTGTTTTTGACAGTCTTATTTGAACAGAAAGAGGAATTTGCCATCTGTGGAGACATCACTTCCAGAAAATCTTAACCTTTTCCTGACCAACTGTGGAGCAGCAGCTGCTTCAGACACTAACTGAAGCAGCTTTAGTGGCATTATACCACTGGAAGCACAAATCTCCTTTCTGGGCCATAACTCACATCCATAAATGTTATATGCTTACACCCTGGGACATAATGCATAGTGTCACAGCTTTTAATGTAGTGAGAACTGATTGCTAGGATCTCTAGGAAGCTAATTTCATTACCTCTCCTCCATACTTTGAAGTAAGAAAGTTACATTAATTATGTCCTTTTTGTTCATCAGCACTTGGGGTACTCAAATAACCTGAGTGATGAGGGCTTGGAGGGAAATCAGTAAGTGTTATTTGTGCCATAGAGTCAGGTGTGCAGTGCAGCAAACTAATAGTTAAACTTGAATTGCAGTAAATCATGCTAGGGTGGCACAGGAAAATAAAAGCCAGCAAGAAGGACTAATTCTAAAAATAAAGCAGAAGTTGTTTGTTACGGTGGTCCGGAAAGAAACAGGGCAGTAAAATTTGTAGATGCCATTTTGTGAAACATTACAGGAATGTGCAACAAACGTGAAGAATTCACTGCTTTATTGTGATGAAAGGAAAACCGTGGCTAGGGAAAATAGGAGTTGTATTCCTCATATTCCTCAAAGATACTGGCTCTTGGAGGAATAGCTGAAGAGAACTGATGTAAAGTTTTGAAACTGAACTTTCCCTTTAGAAAATGCTGCTCCACAGGGTACAAGATGTATTTCACAAAGAAGAATGTTGAAAACAAATGGCTTTTTCCACGGGAAAATTTCAAAGAAATTCAAAATTGAATTCTGATATTCCACTTGGATAGTCTCTCCTTGTTTTATTTTGATTCCCCTGCATCACTTTTCCTGAATTTTTAGTGTTGGTATTCTTGTTGTATTTCTATATGTATTTATATTTTATTTGTGTTCATGCATGTATGTGAAGGTCTGTATTGTGTGATGATCTTTTAACACTATCAACATTTTTTACTAATTGAAATATTTTGGATTATTCCTGTAAAATATATGATCTACATTTTTCATCTCAAATCTGGTTAAAACCACACTCTAGAATGCTGGAAATTCCCCATGTCTTAGTGAACTCCATTTCCTGAGAAGCTGTGCTGCCAGCTGATAATTTGGTTGGAAAGCATCTCTCCAACATCTACATTTCTGTTCTTTTATTTAAATAGATAATGGTTATTTTCTTCTTGCTATTCCCCTGGATAGTTACAGTGATGTGAAAAATCCTCAAAACCTGTCAACTAGTGCTCCTTCAACTGCAATATACTAACTGGCCATAAACTCACAGCACCAGAGAAATTGAGGAGGGACCTGTGGATATTGAGTAGTCCACCCCCCCTGCCCTGCTCAGAGCAGGTCAGCTGGAGCTGGTTGCTCAGACCATGTTTAAATATCTCCAAGGATGGAGACTCCATAGCCTCTCTGGGCAGCCTGTGCTAGTGCTTGGCTCCCTTCATAGTGCAAGAAATTTCCTCGTATCTAGTTGGAATGTCCCATGTTGGAGCACGTGTCGCTCATCCTGCCCCTGTGCATCTCCAAGGAGAGCCTGATTCTGTCCTCTCTCACACTCCCATGCAACAGCTGCTGTTTTCACTGGGCATCTCAACCAGTTAGCTGCACCCAGAGTGTACTCTGCTGCCTTGCAGCCTGCACAGCAGCTACAGCTCAGGGCTGTGCTGACAGGTGTGGAGTGGCAGCTTATGAAATACAATAATGTGATTGTAAACACTTGTTGGATCATATCATTAGCTCTGCTTTTATCTCTTACAAGATAATAAAAGATAAACCTTTATCCATGGTTCAAATCAATTGATTTTTACCCAGTATGGATGAAGGATTTCAGATGGTGCCGTGTGTTTTGCAAACACAGTAGGTCTGTCTCTGCTCAGAAAGTACTGTGGTTTATTATCTGGATGAAGTCATGGGGCTTCTGAAGGAACCTATAAACTTAAGCAAAAAATATTTTTAACTAGTCAATGGTTATCTGGGATTCCCCATATTTTTAATCTAGGGAGGTTGGTTTGGTAATTCAAGAAAAGTGCACTTGACCTGAAAGAAAACATCTGTACAGTAAGGATTCTCACCAGTTATCACGCCCAACTAATCTTCTAATTTGTCAGTTTAGGAAATATTTGGATTAGAAAAGGGGCACAACCATTTTGTGCTGGCTGGCAAAAGGCTTTGCTGGGGCTCTCTGAGGCTTATGTGGAGCCTTATTCTTCCTGAAGAAGAGGAATGGTGTGATGACAGTAGTGATAGGTGCAGGCTGAACAACAGGAGGAGTGGTTGGCAGGAAGGGCTGTCCCCAGAGTGCTGATTCAGCAGCCAGGAGCTTATTGTGCAAGAGGAATGGCACTTTTAAGGTGTTTACATTCTCTTATCAGACCTGTCAGTGTAAATAATGCCTTTGTCAGCAGCAAGGCTGTGACCAAAAAGCTTTGCAAATGCAGTATAAGGACTGTCTGGACCTCCTATAGGAAGGTAAATCATGCTGTTTGAGCCTTTGGAAGTCCTCTGAAAAGGGACAGGAGAGATATGATTTTGCCATGGTCAGAAAGTTGCTTCATCCTATTTCATCTACTTTCAACCTTCATGTCTCTGTTACCTTCAAAGAACCTATGCTGATTAAAGACATTGTTCAAAGTACCCAAATGCTCTGTGATAAGAAGTGCTGTAGTTATGCATATACTCTTGTATATAGGCTATAACCAGTTGCACAATGGGAAAAGCCTTCCTTGCTGTGTGACCATTAAAATTATATATGTATGTATATTTGCGTTATAGAGCTCTCTAAGAACCTCTTTTAGGCCAGTTACAGCAACAGGTTGTATCTTCTAGGATACTTCTAGGAAGAACAAACAGAGAAAATACCAGTTAAAAAAAAGAGACAGAGAGGAGATTTGTGATTTTAAATGTTTTATCTTATAAGATAAGGAGTTTTCATTCCTGCTCCAGTCTCACAAAGGAATCTGGAGAGAGAAGGAAACAAAAATATTACACTTCTTTTTCAACCAGAGATGAGTTTTCAAACAGAATCTAAGCACCTGAGTCTCTTCTTACAGTCTCAAAAATACTTAGCATTATAAGCTCCAGGAGGACAATTAGATTCCCCAAATCAGTAATCAGTCTTTAGAAATTTAAGCTTGAATATCAGTCCCAGAATCAGTGTGAGGTGACTGAACTTATAAATATTTACATATTCTTTTTAGTCTTTGTGCATCTTTTCAAAATGTAATTAAACTAGCAGCTGAAGATACTAAATTGCTTACAGCAATAAAACTACCCCACTATATAAATCTGTGCTACACCCCTGCTCTGAATACTATGTGCTCTTTAAAATGGTACAGTCACATTATACAAGGTATAGAGAAGGTGAAGAAATATCACTTAAGACATGGAATAGCTTTCATATCAGAAACACTTCAGTAGACCAAGGTTCCTGAAGCCAAAGAGAGGTAATGAGGGAGGATAAACTAGCAATTGATAAACAGAGTGGAAGGGAGAAAATGCATGTGGGTTGAACTGCTTACTGTTTCTTGTGGTACAAGATTTAGGTGGGATGAAATTAAATCATCAGGTGGGAAATTTAAACAAATGCATAAAAGGAGATGAAACCATGTAACATGTTGTTAAAATAGAATTAATTTGCACCGGGTATTGTGGATACTGGGGGCCTCTGGGGTTTCAAAAACAGACTAAATTAAAGTAGAAAGTTAAGCATCAAGTACACTGAGAGCTCTGGAAGGACACTGCAAGCTGAAGCAATACTGAAGCAATTAAATTTATTCAGTACAGAACTTTTAAACACAATTTTCAGTAACACATTTATTCTGTTTTCTCTTTTTTTTATCATTAACCCCATTACATCCTGTTTTTAAATTGAGCTGCTCAGAACAGGGACTATCCTGCATGTTTGTTCAATACTTCTGAATTGATGTTCTGTAGTGTGACATGTATTTTTGTGGTGCTTTCTAAATGATAAACAATACTGATTAGTCTCCCCACTAGTGCCTGATTGGTGTGTACCTGGTTGGTTTTCAGAAGGAAAATAGCTTAAGTAAAAATACCTTGAGTCAAATCAACAGCAGATCCAAGAAACAGTGATGTCGCTGCTGTGCTTTTCTTCTTTGCATGTCCTACTGACATCTTGATGTGCAGGGAGGTGACTGAACATAAGAGGTGTCACTGTGGCTTGTACAATAAAAGTGAACCATTATGCCAAATGCAAATAAGTATCTTTCCAAATTTTGCTATAATAACAGCAAGAGAGTGGAGCTATAAACCTTGTCACACAGATGGAAAAACTTTCAAGAGAAAAGTATCAGTTTTAGAGAAGCTGAATTTCCCCATGTGCCACAGAATCTTTCTCAAGGCTGGGTGCAGATTATTACTGCTGAGGTGCCTGTGGCAGTTTGGCAGTTTGGGTCGGAGACACAGAGAGCATGTCCTGGATGACACTGACACAAATAAGCAGCCTGGGAAGCTGTGCAAGCCCTCTCCTCTGGCAGCTGCTTGCCTGTCACAGACATATTCAGGCCCTGTCCTTTAAAGCACTGTCAATGAGTGGGGGATGAGCTACACCTCTTCAAAAAGCTTTCTTGAAACAAACAAATAAAATGCCTGTAATTTGCACACTACCATGCAGGTAAGCCTGGGGAAACAAGTTATGTAAGAGAAAATGTTCTAAATGAACCCCAACAGTTTAACCTCATTTTTTGTAGCTGTTTATAAAGAGCCTTGTGGCTGTACTATTGAAGATGATTAAAGGATATTTTTTTCACCCCCAAATTAGGTGATTCTTTGATTGAAAAGGCTAAGGACCTTCAGCTCCCATAATTGTGAGCAAGCTCCAGTGCACAGATCTGGCTGCCTGTTCTATGGCACACAAGGTCTTCAACTTCTGTATTGAGCCATGCAGCCATAATAATAGAGTTCAGGCACTAGAACCCACTTACGGTGGTGACACCTGAACTGTCTAATGCTGTACCTGGCTCCTGGAAAGGCCTGAGCATTTTTAAAATGCCAGCAGAAGTCCTCCCCCTGAGCAGACAAATCCCCTTACCCTTCCCCCAAGTTTTATTTTTAAGTGCCAGCAAATAACTTGTAATTGTCAATGAATAGAAGCATCAGTGAAAGAAAGTATGTTGCTTCCTTGAAGGTAAATAATTTACTGAAATCTTGGCTTTAGGCAGATGACTTTATAAACTACTCTTGCTATTCCTTCAGTACAGTATATGCAGATTAGCTGTGGTTTGTAATCTGCAAAGGCGTTATTGTTTGCATTATCCACATAAATCTTCCAGCATCTGTGTATTTCATAAGGGTAAAAACATTCCTGCCTATTACAAGAACACGACTATTGTAATAAACTCATGTTATGACAGACTGTAATTACTGCAAGCAGTCTCCCCAAAGCCTACAGCCAGGGTGTTGCACTGAAACAAGAATATTTCCAGCAGCCCAGAGAGAATCGGCAGATCACGATCAGGCTGCACAACAACAGGCATTTGCTGTCGGTGCTGCCTGGCCGCAGGGAGGGGTGACCAGCAGCCCAGTTCCCCAGGGCTAAGCTTGCTGCCTTTTGCCTAGTGCCTGTGAGAGGGTCAGGGCGGAGCTGTCTGCCCGCGGGGCTGCTGCCGAGGGAGGGGACGGGATGAGCAATGCCCTGGGGCACACACGCCCGCAGAGGCACACACACACCCGGCCGCACCGGCTCTGCCGGCAGTGGGCACAAACAAGCTCCCACCAACCAACTGGGACACGAAGCACTAACTGGTGAAGTTGAACGTTTCCAAAATCTCTCCCCAGAGCATTATGAAGTTGTCGGAATGATTCTCTGAACTGCCAGCGTAGGAGCTCAGCACACACAGGCGTCTTGCAGAGATCTGCAAAGATCTGTGCTAGTGCTTGACGATTGCACCAGATCGAACCAGGAAACTGCTCTGATCTCAGTTAAAATCTTAGAGGGGTTATTGTGGCATGCAAATAGTGAGCAGAAAGGTTAGTTGCATGAATTGTGCTCAGCCATGAAGTTGTATATGTATGGTAGTTAGATTTCATTTTGATAGCATTATCTCTCCCCTACACTTCCAAATTAGGACTTGGGCTAAGAATTTGCTCCTCCAGACAACTGTTAGACTTCTGAAAAGCACTTTTCCTCATGACACGGATTTTAAAAAATGCCTGACAGAAAAACAGTACAACCTGACTGCATTAAATGAAGTAAAAATTTCTTAATTGATAGCTCTCAAAGAACACAATTTTAAAGGCTTTATTATGTAAAGAAGCCATTTGCAATACTGATTGGCTTCGCCTTCAATTTCCATGAATCTGTGACTGTTTCCCGGGCCTGTAGTCTTTTCTCTGGAAACCTCTCAGGCTGTAAATCCATGACTATTAACACTGGATCCGCGTTTGACTGGATCTCCCAGAAATACGTGTTTGATTTAGATCAGGTGTGGCTCAGGATCACATTTCTGTTGCCTCTCTGTGCTGGCCTGGCTGGTGAAAATCTAGAGGGGGTCAGGCATAGATCCTACAGGTACCAGTCAAAGTGAACCCATCAGGGATTTTTTGGTACTATCTGAATTTTCAGAGTGAGTTTATACTGTATCAGTGCTTTGCAGATGGGTTTCTGGAGTTTGTGATCCCAATCAATATGCTTCAAATCCAGATACACACAGCTTTTTTCATACCAGCAGTAACAGCTTTAAGTGTAAAGGCTGTATTTCTCAGCCATTTAATCTCAGGGCAGGTGTATTGCTTTGTCCTGCCATGGCAAGGTTGTACAGGAAAAAGCCCCGCACCTGTCTAACCCTGTGTTGCTGCTTGATACTGTGAGTGAAGTACTACAAAGAATGTAGAAAGAAGGATATTTCCTTTTCTGCTTATTTTTATTTGTTTTATTCAGTTTTTATTATGTGGGGCTATATCTTTGAAATACCATTGAGTCAGCTCTTTTCCCTTACTGCTCCCAGAACAACAAAGAAGGAAAATAAAACAACCTCCCCCATGAGGGGGTTGATTCTCCTGCAGAGGAAATGTTTTATATATGTTTCATGTATACTACATTCCACTGATGTTCAGCTAAGTGACACACAAAAGACACTCCACTGACACAGGAATGGGAGTGGACTAAGCAGGAAAGAAGCAGAAGAGGAAAGGAGTGATGGATAAAAGTTAACTTGTTCCTAATGAAAGCTGGGGACTGGGTTTTGTGCAATGGTTTGAGCAGAAGCTCTTTTTGCCCACTGGACTTCATTGCAAGTTCTACCTCTCTGTGGTGAAGTGGTACATGTGACCCCAGACTGGTTCTGGAGGGTGGCTGAAGAGGTTGAGAGAGGACCAGGAACCCCAGGGTGTGCTAAATCAGAAGCTGGCACAGGTGCTGACCTGCCCTGTGCAGGGGGGCTGGGAGCACGCAGCTGCCCACAGTCACCCACGCCTGCCATAGGTGAGGCATCGCTGCAGCTGGGAGCTGAACTGAGTTTATCCACCCTCTTTTTCTAATAGCTACATGTCCCTCCTCATTACTGTAATGTGCCACTTATTCCATTGCTACATGCAATGTGAGGAAATTTTATCAAAGCACTGAGGGGTGCTGGTTCTGAACTAAGGAAATAAAACATCTCTTATATAGTTCTAGGGAGATAGAGCAGAGGACCTAAGCCAAGGTGGCAGTAATATTGCACAAATATGAATCCTTAAGCAATAGAAAACATGTATAAGGTATAATGAATATTGTTATGTTATTTAAAAAATGAAGACTATCAGAGTTGGTTTTCTTTGGAGAGACATAAGTTAGGAGACTCCAGCCTTCATAAATATATTTTCTTTCTTTTTATGTTGTTATGATTGTACTGACTAAGGATTACTGAGAAGTTTTACTGTTGGTGTATGTATATGAAAGACATTTGGCTAATGACATATATTTATGTACCAAGACATTCATTATGCAGTCTAATTATGAAATTCAAATATTAATTATACAATTCATGATGCAATTATACAATGACATTTATTCAATATACATGCATATATATATATACACACACACACACATATATATATATATATATGTATACATTTATATATCTGTGTCAAAGAGACATTTTTTAATTGCCAAAATGAACATTTTGGACAGCAAGTAGTGATTTCTTTTATGGGGACCTAAGTCAGACCCAACCACAATCAGTGATATTAAAGAATGCTCTGCCTATTTAAAGTTGGCTTTCTGAGAACTAAAAAAAAGAGACATAAAAAACATAACTGAGATTCTCTTGCAGCTGAAATATAATTAAATCCACAACTGCTACTGGGGTCACATCTTCTAAACAAAGTGAAAGACAGGTCTATGTTCTGTCATACCACACCAGAGTGGAACTGCAAAGAGAACCAAATTTCTTCTGTTTCAAAGGAAAAGCTGAGTCATGTTTGTGTTCACTCAGGAAGGGCTCTGGCTGGGAAAGAGCCGAGGCAAATGCAAGCTGGAGTGGTTTCCTACAGCTGAAAGACTTCTTACAGTGGGTGTAGGGAAGTGAACTTGAGCTGGTGTGAATATAGATGAGCTTTTAGATATCTCCCCTGCTGGCCTGACTGATGGCACCACTAGCATGTCATGGCTTAGCAGAAGAGACTGTCTCCCGGGTGAGGATGCTGCAAGAAACTTGCACTACAGATGCATAACAATTTCAGATGCTGAAGTCCCTGATGGACCAAACAGCCATGAAGGAAAGGGGCACTGTGTGCACGGGTAGATCACTGAGGTGAGCGGCTGTTGGTATCAGCCTTGTGCTCCCTGCAGGTGTGCATGAGCTCTGCCTTGCCCCAGCTGAGCCGGGCTGCGGGAGCTGCTCGGGTGTGGTAGCGATCCCTGATGGGAGGTGTCCTGCTGATGTGTGGCTCCTCGCTGACTCCCCATACAAGCATCTCCATTTCCCTGCAAATGCACACAGGCATGCAAAGCCATGCTGCCAGCAACATGCCCTCAGCTTTACTGCAGTGCATAAAGGTTTTATGTGCTTTATCCATAAATCTCTCTTCGTTAGTTCTCTCTCTTTTCAGTTCTCTGTGTGGAAAGACTGCCTAGCAGTCATGCTGCAGAAGACTTGCAGCAATACAACAAAGCAATACTTCTCTTTGAGAAGCTGGTTATTTCAGTATTTTTAAGGTACCAAAACATTTTCCTATACAATCCTTTAGTTTGGGAAGTCAAAAGATTTCACCTGTAGATAGAGCAGGTATAATGTAGTATGTCTGTATTGGATAGCACACAAAGAGAAAGAAGGGTTTGGATCTGAATCTTGGTTGAAATGGCAGGAACTTGAGCTGACATTTAAGTAACTAATTATTAAAACCCAATCCTTTTTGATTTTTTAAACTGGATTAAATTTCTGATGGTATTACACTGTGAAACTTGATTGGCAAATTGATAAAGTAAGTAGAGAAATATGAAGTTTCATAAAAGGAACAAAGACTCCATGTTAAAGACAAAGTTAGAGAATGAGTTAGAAAAAAGACTGTTTCCAGCTCAGTAAGACTTTGATTTATTTTGGTTTGATTTATTACCTGGATAAATTTGACGCCTGATATTAAACTCACCTGTTCACCACACTGTAAATACAGACACAAAACTCTCTTTCTTTTGCTTCCTGTTAGCTGTCAATTGCATTTGGATTGCCACATTCATAAAAATTCTCAGATCTGTGCTTCAGCTATGTGATTTGTGGGGCCTTCTCCCAAACAGGAGCACAGCACTTTAACATGCAGGGACATGAAAACAGCACGGATGTGGCAGATGTTGCTGAAGAAGACAAGATGAATGTCAATTGCATTTTCCCACAACACCCTCATCTGTGTGCCCTACACATTGACAAAAAACTTGGTGAATTGTTTCAAATATATTTCTCTTTACTAGCACCCTGATAGATAAAAAAAGTAATGCAATATTTGCAAATACTCAATTGTTTCTTTTTCCATTCCTTTCAGACTTGCAGTTCACAGAAATACGAATTACCTTATGTTTCACAGGATCGTGGAAGGCACCAATTAGCCATACCGCTGATTATCCATTCTATACATTTGAATTCCAATTTTCTTAGCTAAAATTCAGTATTTCAGTTGACATCCTTGTTCTGTTTGGTGTGTTTCTTTACAACGACATTTTCTGGAGATAAGTGGCAAAGGCAAAATCTTATCCTGATTCTTCTAATGAGGGAAAAGATTGCATATGAACCCTAGGGACTCAAAAAATCAGATGAAAAAAACAAAAACCAAAAATGTCATTTTGCTTTGCAAGCTTATGATTCTTTGAGACCTGACTTGTGGCTGTGCTATGCTAGGATTTGACAATGATGTGATCGTTCATTTCTTCCTCCCTATTCTCCATTCTGTCCTTCTCAAAAGTGATTCCAGGAAAGAGCTTCTACTTTTCCACTTCTGCTTTGTCAGATCAGCTTTCCTGCCTATACCCTATTTTTGTGGCCACAGTGGCCCCACATTACTGTGTTCATCCTCATGGTGCTGCTGTTAGGACAATGATCACAGCTACTTCAAGTGGAGCAGAGGCAGCGGGGCTGTGAGTACTCCACCCCCAGGCCAAGGGCTCCAGGGTGGGCTGGAGCAGCTGTCCTCTGACAGCAAAGCATCTGAGTTCTCCTCTTGCTTGTAGTTGGCTTGAGCTCAGATAGCTCACAAGTCCCATCTGCACCTGTGGCAAGAGACATTTCTGTCTCGCTCCAGGTGTTCTTGTCCACCTGATAAAGGTCACAGGATATGTTTGCACAGGCAAACAGGCCAGACAGGGGCTTCACAGAAACACAGGGCCGTGCACTGCATGGGAATAAGTGTGCCCTTGAGTGCACTTCAATGCGTTTGGGTACACATAAAGTTCATCCCTGTGAGTACCAGCTAGGCTGCCCTAGAACATGCCCTGAAGGTACTTCTGCAGGCAAGTCAGATGGATAGGAGGTGGATATGGCCTGGAGCCTTGTCTTTGTGATACTGCTGTACCACGGTGGAGCTGAACTCCAGAGACTAAGGGCTAGACTGATATTTAGGCTGGTATCTGGCTAACCTGACCTGGCATATTCCTGAGATCATCAGAACCCCCTGCACAAGGTCTGCTTAACTTGAGAGGCACTTGGTGCCCTTTGGCATTGATGATGACAAAAGTAAAGGCTATAATGCACCTATATTTTTGCTGTCAGCATGCATACAGTCCTTCCTCCTAAATGTCTCTGAGCTGCTAATATCTGCTTACTGAGTGCATTCACAGCTCCAAGTGTCTCCACCTTGCCATGCAATCTGAGACTACATCTTCTGCATTGCATCTGTCCTGAAACATGAGAAAACTAAAAAAACCCCAAACAAACAAAACCAAACCCCCCCAAACCTCACACAGAGATGCTAGAAATTTAAATCCTGATCCCTCTGGGTCTAAACCCAGTTCTCTTGTAAAAAGTGCACAATTCAGTAGAGTAGAGGATATTCTGCAGTGGGACTCAGCTCTCTCAGTTTCTACAAAGCACTTAATCGTTCACTAGATGAGGGCTGGACTGTTCATCCCAAATCGGTGCTTTCTGGGTGTGATCTCACACCAGGGTGAGAGAGTATGGTTTTTTCCTCTCTGGCCAAAGAAGCATGTAAAAATTCTGTGCAAAGCAGTGCCATTGATACTGAGAGCCTGCGTGGCTTTCTTGTTTAGGAGACAGAAGACCTGAAGTTAAATCCCTGCTCTAGGTCAGGCAGAAGAGAAGGTATTCAAACCTGAATCTTCCACCTCCAGGGTGAGTTCTCTTGCCACTGGGCTACTGGGCGTCATCTGTGCCACTACATCCTACTCCTCCTCCTCTTTCAGTGTACAGTCACTGACCTGGTTTAGCTTGCCTCTGATTGGAAGAAGGAATTTGTTTGCAGCCTGGACTCAGGCATCATCCCTCTCCTGGCATTTCCTAGGTCATGTTCAGCATTTTTGCACCCATGCTGCACAAGCATCTCAATCTCCTTATGGGTCAAACAAAGAACTTGTAAAAGACACTGGGTGTCTCCATGCCAAAGGGTGAGAATGAAACCTAGATATTACATATTTATCCCTCAGCGTTTTGCTCAAGCCACAAAGCATGTGTCTGAAAGTGGAGGGAACTGCTAGAAGTTCTCACAGATCTGAAACAGGACCATGGGGCTCTCTTCTCTCTCTGGAGATCCATCTCTATCTTTGATGCTTTCCTGTGCTCATCTAAGCAGATCCCCATGCCTGGATTGTTCTTTTGCAAGCCTTTGGGCAGGGTTCGTGTCTTCCTTTTTGTTCCATATTTATATCACCATTATTACTATTGACATAACCTGATTTCAACAGTACCTGATGGACTCTTCTGGATATGTTGAAGTTCTTGAAGGATAGGGCTGTGGATAATAAGTGTATATGGCCACTTACTTCACTTACTTGAAGTTGGCTGATTACCATGTCCATCCTGTAATCTCTTGGTTGTCCCACATACCTTTATTTGGCAGAAGCAGAGCTATTGTTAGACAGTTAATATTGCTCCACAATATCATAAATATAAGATTTCTCATGAAACTTCAGCATTTCTGTTTCTGAAGACAATCCTGAATCAACCCTCACAAACGAAAGGGCTACATTTCAATCCGAAGATTTCTGGTGTGGCAAAGAAACCTATTGAGATGGGAGATAGGCTATATAGGGTAGGGCGTCTCACCGTCTGTTAGGGAGGGGAGGATTGATGTCCCAGTGCCAAAAGCAACGATTTATTGAGTGAGCCATGGCTGCAGGGGCTGAGAATGATGTGTATCCTCCATGGATTCATCACATGCCTTTAAGTACTGTTTATGAAAGACATCTCAGGCAAAAGGAACTTGGTATTAAGGACACCTAACTTCTGGTGGTATGTAGAGCAGGGGAGAGAGAAAATTCCCCATGGCTTCCTCCTTAACATCTGTCATGATCAGGAGAGCCTAAAAGCAGTGTTCTGGAGGGTGGCCTTGTACTCCAAATACCAACTAAAATCAGAGAGGAAAGATTGGTTTGAGTAGATTTTCTCTTCCAGGGAGTGACAGATGATGAGTACTGATATACAAAATCAGTTCATTTTTTGTGCGATAACTGGAATTCAAAACACACTGGTTGTCTGGAGACCAAAAGGCAGAACTGTTTGCCACAGGAAAGCCCATAGGATTGGCGGTGAAAAATTTAAAGCAGATTTTGCAACTGGTAGTGAGACATAGTTGTAAGTTTTGTCACAAGCTTGAAATTGGCATGATGATTTTAATTTTTAAGGTCAGTTACCAAAACGCAATGTTGGCTATTAAGCTTTCTTTCAAAACTAACTGGCATTTGGCAGGGGGAAAAAAAATGCTAAAAAGATTTATCTTCTGTTTACTGCAATGCTAAAGACAGAAATATCAGTTGTCCTTTTTCAGTGTGTCAGTTTGTGATGTTTTGGGAATGTCAGTCCGCTGCCTATACTGGGAGGTGGTGTAGGTGGAAAGAGGGGCATTGGTGTTTGGCTGTGGATGTGCCACAGGTACTGACAAATATAAAGTGTGTGGAAGTGTGTTGAGACAGTGAACAAAAGCCAGTGTCTTGTTGACTCGAAAACAGAGTAGGCAAGAAAAAAAAGGCAGAATTCTTGGAACTCATTTACATTGTATCGTCCAGCAAAACAGATAAGATTTGGGCTATGCATGACAAATGGGACTTTTTGATATGCATGTTAACACCACGTCGTGTTAAGTCGTTCTGAATCGCATACTATTCATTGACAAGGGTTTTAGCTACAGAAAGAGCAGGAAGTCTCCCAGTCACGCTGTCTTCCCCGCTGAAGGCCCTCAGGAGAGAAGCCACGCTGCGCCCGCCGCCGCGGGTGGGGGAGGCCGGGCCGAGCGAGGCCGGGCCGCCCGGGGGAGGCAGGGGCGGGGCAGGGCGGGACAAGGACAGGGACAGGCACAGGGACACGGCCCCGCCCGGCCTGGCCCGGCCCCGGCAGGGAGGGCTCCGGGATCGCCTCACTTGGGAGCGTTCCGCGCTGCGGGGAAACAGTTCTGTGCTGTCAGGAGCTGGAGGAGAAGTTAAACATTAAAAACAAGCCACCCGGCTAACTGCATTCAGGCTGGTTAGCGGAGTCCTTCTGAAGAGTGGCTCCCG
>VXBC01011969.1:388751-465266 GCA_013399945.1 Ploceus nigricollis
TGGCTCGCGTGTTCAGGGATTCCTGAAACTCCGGAAGAGCTGGGAATCCGTAATAATTTTTGGTAGATAGAATAAGGCCTATTGCAAATCGTGGGTGAAAGAACGACGAGCTCATTAGGGCTAAATTAACGAATAATAAAGGAGAAAAATACAAGTCATGCTAGTCATTATTACTATATGGGAAATAAATTGATACTGGAAATCTTACTTGCCACCTTTTTATGAAATGGCAAATTAGTTTGATAAGCATGATGAAAATTACCAAATTTGACCTAACATCACTTGACAAAGTAGTCAAGAATGCCAAGCAATATAAAATTAGCATGGTGTGAGTTAGACTGATTGAAAGCTGGCCAGCTGACAGGTGTTGGAGTGCAAATGTAGAATGAATCATCACAGAATCATTTGGGTTGGAAGGTACCTCTGCAGGTCATGTAGTCCAGCCCCTTCCTCAAAGCAGTACTCAAAGCAGTGTCAGCAGATTAAGGTGCATGGGGGTCTTGTTCAGCTGAGTTTGCAATGACTGCGCAGGTGGAAATTTGCACAATCTATTATTTAGTGTGAAAGTGTCTCTTCCTTAAACAGATTTGTTATACCAAAGTTTTTTTGAGAAATTGTTGTGATGACACACAGAACTAGTGCAAATGGAATTTTCAGAGGACATTAATGGTGAAGAAACTAACAAATGTCAAAGCAGTAGTATTATAATTCAAGTGACCTTTGATTGCTTGTTTTAACATGGTTGAATATACAGTCATTGGATAGAGAACAAAAATCTTGGGTCATACAGATGGCATGGACAAATCTTGGCTGGGGAAGAGTGATGTTCAGAGGGACATGGTAAACAGGGTGAATAACTGTCTGAGCATGAGTTGGTGGTGTGGGTCACCGAAAAACAACCTTCTGTGACCCTTGAACTTAAAAATATGAGGAAATTGATTAGAGAAGTTTATAAAATCTATGTCTATGCTAATCAGTAAAGTGGGCCGTGTACAGCTCTCTGTCTTTCTAGAAAATTGGAATAGCACAACTTGCCTCCATATACCTGGATTCCCTTGCAAAAATTGGCCTCACCCATACTTGAACAACTTGTGTCAACATACCCCTCAAACCATGCTAAGGCATTGGCTGACAGAGGGCTGGTTCACATATTCCCAAAATGTGCTGTGGAACTAACCATGACATATTGTGAACAAATGTGTGCCCGTACTTGTGTCCACTTTTAGTTTTCTCATGCAGACACTGCTGTTAGTCTCGTGCTTAGCAGTGGTTTAACAGCTACTAGTGTCCAGTGTTCAGTCTGGATATTCACAGGACAGGAAGATTGCTACTCCATCAGCAAGAGTGGAAACCCCTGAGAAATGACAAATGTGCCTTATAATTGCCTGGGAGAAGATAAAGGAGGGATCTGGCTATAGTCTGTGAACAGTGCAGATAGGTGGGAGACTCTGATGGCCAGAAGCTGAATTAAAACAAGCTTTGACATGAACAAACATCTCAGTTTCATAGTTCTATTCTTACAAGTAGGTGTATTCCTTGTAGATGTTCTGTAGCTTAAGATGGAATTAATGTAAATCCTGTGGACTGTGTATGTAGGGGGGCAGGACAGATGATCCCAACAGATACATAAGCTTTGAATCTTTGAATTAATTAACAAGGTTTTGAGATATGAATGAAAGTTTGGCACTTGAATTCTGTTGTTTTGCCAAACGGGGACTGATAGAGCTTGAAGGCTTCACCATTCATCACTCTCTTATATGACTATATACCAACTGGGATGGTTCCCAGCACAGAATAGAAAGATTTAGTTAACACTTCTTCCTTTTGTATACTGCTTCTGATAATTTACCATTCTTATCTCACAATATGTTATAGAGACACTGTAGAATCTATCGACTATAGAAGATTTTTCTTCTTCACAACATACTACTTTTTGGTCATTGTGCTTTTATTTCTCTATTAGTCCCTATCTTCTACTTGGTAATAATTATTATCAGCTTCCTTTTCCTTTCATAGCAGTTAATGCAATACTGGTCTCATATTTTCTTCTTACAGGAAAGAATGTTTGCCCTTAGCACTTTGAAACTGTGGCTTATTGAACATCTACTACAGTTTCTCAAGAATTTCATAGAATCATTTACACATTTGTCCTTTTGTATCACAAGTTGAATAGATTACTGGTTTGGACTTCACAGTCTTTAACTGCAACTCATGGTATATAATCCCTTGTGTGAAAAATACAGTTTTGTCATCAAGCTCTTTTCAATCCCGTTCCAGTATAGATTTATTTAATTTTCAAATTAGGAAATTGCCTGTACTTTTGCATTTGTTTAGTGGCAACAGAAGCTGCCTGCTTCATTCAGCTAGAAGATGTGAGTGAGAATGTGTTTTTCTACTCTGGCACCACAGATAGCTCATTATGGATCCAGTAATCTGATTTGATTTGATAGTCTGCAAAATAGACCACCTCTTCACTTGAACTTCATAAGTCACAGTATTAATTCATAGCCTTTCAAAATAATTATCTCCCCTAGTTCCAGCAACTTGGAGAGCAGTTGTAGGAGGGCACACCTTTAACAGGTCTGCAAAGAGATCATCTTGGTTGCAAGGAGAATGCAGTGGCTGGGCTGAGCACACAAACTGAACGGGCAGATCTTTGTCAAGCTTTTTAGTTGTGAGTGTTTGTGAGCTGCACACATGCAGTGATGCACCTTACATGATGTGCAAGGCCATCTCCCCTGTTCCCTGTGTCTATGCAGATCCTGGCAATTTGCTTTAACATACTTATCATGCTGAGTTCTGTAACACATTGCTTGTAGTTGTGTAACTCCAGTCCCATCTCATCTGTTATCCAGCTCTTGGTACTGATGATTAGGCAATTATGTTTTTCTTCTTTTTGTGTTCTTTGGGCTCATGACTAATTTTGTTCTCAACATCCTGATTTTGATGACTGTTCTTTGAGTCTCAATTTTCACTGTCTTTTTTTTATCAATTTTCAGCCTTCCTATCTCATACAGTGCACTTTTCTCCTAAAAGTAAGTTTTTCTGCAGGTGTAGCGGCCAGCTGAATGCTCTGCCTCTTCTCTGTCTGTTCCACAGTTTCAAGCCCACTTATTATTTACTTCTGTAGAAATTAGGAATCTGTTTATCGTCTGTTCTCCTGTGAGCATTATATGTCAAGAATTTCTGAAAATGCAGCCTTCTCTCATTTATCCATCTTTTGTACAACCTCCTGAATTGACAGCAGGTCAGTCCTTTTAAGCTGGGGCAATGAGAATTGCTGGTAGGTACTGCTTGCAAATGTAAACAATCATGCCCATGTGCTGAAGGGACCAAACTAATTTCAGCCAATTATAAGCAATGAGAAGAAAATCATAGTTGCTGGGCTGGTGTGAATGCTGGCAGCCAGGTAAACACAACACTTCACCTGGAAGAACTGAGCTGACTAATTCTCCTTTTGCTCATGTTACATGGCCTCTTTTGAATGCTTTCAGGTCTTCAAAGGGAGTCACAATCCACAATTTGAGAATCATTGCTGGAGTATGATGAGCTTCATGGGAGACTTGTCATTAGTAGGAGAAAACATATCAAAGAGCTGGCTCAGTACTTGTTAAGGAAATGATATTTCTGAAATCTCTCTGGATCATAAATCATCAAAGGACAGTTTGAAATAGACCACTTGCCTCTTCACACATGACTGACAATAATGCCCCATATATGCTGCTAGAGCTCTCCTTTATCCTGGAAAGATATTAAAAGCCATCTGCGCTGCATTAATGAAGTGCCAGTCTTACTCCTATTAGAGACAATGGCAGCTCTTCTGTTAGGTGGAAATTTGCAGTGGTTTATAATTTTTGAAGCATTAGGATCCCACAGTGGAAGGTATGCTTTATAGGTTAAACTTTCTGCATGGAAAGCACATGAAACAGAGCAGAAGGCTTTCCTTAGCCTTGCTGGATAAAAGAAGCTCGGAGCAAACCCTAGGCCAGTGTACACTTCTGTTGGCACTAACAATTTTTGAGGATGGCATAATTAAAAGAGGAATCCTAGAGTGGAAGTGCACGTGACCATTTTTCATCAAAGCTTTTCAGATGGGTCCCACACTGCTGAAATCAATGGACAGGACAGGATGGAGCTTTAGTGGTTTGTTGGCTGCAATTCTCCATTGACATTTTTCTGGGGCTGCCTGAGGTCAGTGCAGTAACTAAGGATAAAGAGCAGCAAACTTTTCAGCTATCTGAGTAGTAAACTCAGCTACATTTTACTGCAAAACTTTTTAATAATGAAAATTTAGAGGAATTGTGCACAGATTGTAAGTAAAGATTTTGCTCAACAAATGAATTCCTTGAACTGTTGCTAGGTGTGGTTTCAAAACAGTTCTAATTCTACCAATATATCCTCTTAAATAACAATAAAACATGACTCTTCAAGGAATTAGAAATGTGTTTCAACAGTATCCCTTCTGCTGGCATGGCTTTGTTGGTTTGTTATGTTTTGTATTAGTACTTTACATAGATACAAGAAAAATATTCTGCTTAATAAAAATACAGTCTCCTATCAAGAATGACATTTAATACAAATCACATCAAAGCTCTCCACCACACACTGTCAGTTCTTAGTGATTTAATAAAATGGCCATCATCTGCTCTGTGCAAATTTACAAGTCACAGCCTGTATGCAGATGCTGTGTACAAGTTATTGCATTGAACTGGTGAGGCCAATTACAATTTAGAATTGCAAATCATCTATAGACAATCAGAGTCCTAAATTATACATTGTCATTAATTTAGCTGTGTAAATCTAGAAATTTTACACTACTAAGCCAGAGAAAAAACTAATATATGGCCCATGTATTGAGTCCATAAAGGGACTTTAGAAATGATTTTTTATTTGAAACCAACAGAAACTAGGTAAATAAAATATCTTAGTATATTTTATAGGAAAATTTTTAGGCAAATAATTCTGTTGTTAATATTAGATGTAGGCTTTTGAAATATTAGCAAGATGCAAAGGTTATGGCTTTATTTTCAGTAGTTTATTTTTATTCAATAAACAACATATATTTGCTACCAGAAAGTTTTGATTTAGTCAAATTAATTAATTAGTCTTAGGGATGTGTATGGATGTAGATCTAAGATCATTTTGGAGCAGATTATTCTACACAGTGATACCAACCACTGTGCTTTTTCTGGATCACAGTTTCTTAATTTGAGGTCATTAAGGAACACAGCATGAGACATAATCAAATCAAGGCCTTTCCTAAACCTGGAACACCAAAAATCAAGACAGTACTATTTTAAGAATAAACTCAGATTTTGCTTGCAGCAAGGTAGGCAGCTCCCACATTTCCAGGGAACAGGAAGGGATTAATATTCTCTCTCTGCAGGTGGGAAGGCAAGTTGCCACCCTCTGCTCTACACCTGCCAATGCAATTCAGGGTGGAAGGAGGGGAGGATATTCTGATGGATGAAATAAAGAAGAGAGGAATCAGGGCTGGAACTCTACTGCAGTGTTGAGGGATAATGGCTGATATCTAGGACAGAAATGACCTAAGGGGATAGCCCCAGGTTATGATTACAGTTGTTAAGGCATGAAGAGTGGGCTGAGGCAGTTTATTTTTCTAGTAGCAACTGGAGGAATTTTAACATGAATTTATCTTTGGCGTTGTTGATTTTATCTGAATAATTTAGCAGGTGTGCCCACCACTCCTGTGAAGTGCTTTAAATATTTTTTTCTTACACAATAAATTTGTTGTTTATTTGTAAATAAACAGGTTTTTTAAATTTGTCTCTTTTTACTTTTGATTCCCAGAGGTGGTGGGGCACGTTGCTCTGTGTCCTGCTTTGGATTCTTTGTGTACATTTTGTGAATGGAAACTGAAATAAAGTTTGATTTTATTATTCCTTGCACAGCTTAGCTGTGAAAAATTATGGCATGCTTAGGACATCTCAGGGAAATTTTTCATTTTGGATGCCATGCTGATTTCTTGAACAATGAGAACAAGCATCATCTGTGGCAATCTCCACAGAGGAGCTCTTCCTCTGTTATCTAGTTTTTCCTGTTTTGAGGGAGTTTCACAATGAACACTTAGTGTGAACAGTAGTGATGTAATCAGGTAAACTGGGCTGCACCAGGTGTAGGATTAGGGGAGGGTGATAGTGTGTTTGCATGGGCAGTGTTTGAGCCACTCATCGCTCTTGTTTCTTGCAGGGGCCTGGGCTGCAAAGTGCACAGAAGTTGAGGAAAAGCAAATGTGTGCAAATGGCAGCCAGAGATCTGAACTGACATTGCCAGCCCAATGCCTCAAAAGCCACGCAAAAGTTCCTTGGTTCTGAACTTTTTTGTGGGTTCCACAGCATTTCCCTTTCTTCCCTTGAGAGCTGCAGGCCTGGCTTTTTATTCCTCCCCAGTGCTATAGGAGGAGGAACGCACAGCTCCTCACCATGACAGCTGATCTAGAGGCAGCCCATAAGGAGGATGGGCACTTCATGAGGAGAGTTTGGACACTATTTCAACTTGGCTGTTTTACTCCAGCTCTTCTGGTAATGTGGTATTGATATGACTTGAAATTTCTTTCCACTAGTCCCATGCTCCCATGCCTGGTTTCCCCAAAGTGTTGGGCTGTGGCCATTAATTTCGTGTTGGTAATGAAAAGCATGAGTAAAATCCTTTAAAATAGAGTCCTCTTTTTTTGTCATGAGAATGTTTAAAATAGGTTTATACCATGCCAGCTGCTTGTAATGTGTTACATTCCTCTGAGGTTGGGTTCATATTTTACCATTGCTGTCTGGAGTTCCTTGTGATTTTACTACTCTGTGAGGACAGTGGCATCTTAGTGCCACAGAGACGTGCTTTGAACACAGAGTGACAGCCTGCAAGCCTCAGGTTAGGTAGATAAATAGCTTCTGTATGGTCATAGCCTATGAAGTCCCCTTGATTTAATGCCTGTTGTAGGAGCCCTAGAGGTGTGTCCCTTGTGTGAGACTCCTCAGCTTCCTTTTTTGCTTTTTAGAGACAAATACCAAGTGCATACTGCATCTAGTAGAGCAACATGAAGCAACTAGAGAAACATTCAATAGCAAGCACATTCTGTAGTAAATCTGGTGGTAAATCACATTAGCTAACTTGCTGTGAGTAGATTTGACTTGCTTGTAGGGGGGCATCAACTCAGACACTGTTTTTCTGCTTATTGAACTTCTTTTTTCTGATTTTCATCCTGAGCGAATTCATAGCCATGCCCTGGGGTGGTTGCACAAACGATGTTTTAGACATGTAAGTCTGAGTAATAACACATCCACCCATGGCTGGCAACCGAGCACAGCACAAATCCTGACACCAAGGGATGATCTAATTCCTGGAGGTATCTCTGGCCTGAAGGAAAGCAGGGAGAGAAAAGAAGGGTGGCTTCTCCAGTGGGTGGCACTTAACTTAGGACTTGCTCATCTAGCAAAGCACTGGGAGAAGTGTGGGCCTTTCCATAGCCATATCTGGTTTGTGAAACATCTCCTGTAGCATGCCTGCCTGCAGTGGTAACAAGCGGTGAGTTGACTCCTCAATCTGGCACTGCACTTTCTGGATTTCCAGAGACCTCTTCATTTTGCATAAATCCATTCAGGTTTATAGATGGGCCAGTCAAGAAGTTGAAATTTTATCTTTCCCCAAAATGACTTTTCCCTGATGATCAGGAATGACCATCTGAAGGGGAAACCAGTAATTTGATCCAGCAGACACCACTATAGGAACTGTCCTCAGCATCACCAGTGCTGTGGCAAAGTGATGTCTGCGAAAGCAAAACTTTGCCAAGAGGTGACCAAGCATATTGTATGTGCAACAGGAATATCTTAATGAAAGTCAGTAGAGTTAAAAATCTCAGGCCTCTGTTAAGTTGCATCAGCCCGTCCACCCCCTCAGATCAGCATTCAAACTAAGAGAGAAGAAATATAAATTCTAGTTCAGTTTCTGGTGTTGGTTTTCAGATATGACTAATATTAATGTAGAAAGATGGAAGAATCTGGAAGAAAGGACACACAAGAATACCAGCCTTTTGAAAAAAGTCCTTTCTCCATCATCGATGTCTTGTGGCATGAGGTCAGTGTGCCAGGCTTTTGCCTTCATTAAGCATCATAACTGAAGTTGCACTGCAGTGAGCAAAATAATAGTACTTTACTTGTTCATGGATTGAAGCTGTGGTATCACCTATTGCCTCCTAGGAAAATGCACAGCTCTGGGAACTTGGCCATAGGTACAATGAACTTTACTTCCCTAGCCATTTTCCTCCTTCTCCTGGTTTTCCCTTCATGCACATCTCTTCTTGGGTTTATCCTCCGAGTAGCAGGCAGTGATGCTGGGTTGGAAGCTGGCCCCAGGGGTCTGGGATGGGAGAGCTTGTGTGCAGCCTTTCCCTCCCTCCAGGACTGCTGCTGGCATTCCCTTCAGAGCCGATCCCAACCTGCTGGCTGGGGTTTGGCGGGGAGAGGCTTCTGCTACACCCTGTTCCTCACAGGTACGCTCTCCTTTAGGGCAGTGCCTCTGGCTGTGCTAACAAACCCCTGTTTCCTGTCAGCAGGCAACACCAGCCTCCGCTTTGCCTGCCTCCTCTGCAGTAATGCAGAGAAGAAAAGGGCTCCCCAGTTTATTTGACTCTCTTGTGTCCTTTATAGATGCTGTGACACTAAGCCAGACCTCATTTACATGTAACTCACTGCACTTGTCCCTTTAAATTATAAAGGCACACAACTGTCTGTAAAATGGCTTAACAGGTACCTACAGCATATAATTAGCATTGCATGGGCTCCTCATCTGGGCTAGTACAAACAAGCACAGCCTTCTGGATACTGACAGCAGGCACAGGCTCTCTGAAGAAGAAAGCATCTGTATGTCAGAAGCGAAGTGGACAGGAGCAAGCCCTTGTTGTTGCCGCAGGGTTAGCACAGAGCCTTCACAGATCTGAGTGCCCCTGAGAATGTCCCATTTTCCTTGCATACATGCTCCTAGACAGAGCCTCAGGGTTTTTGCACTGGCCCAGGGTTTCCAGCCAGTGGGAAGTCCTACTCAGTGACTGATCCTTGCCTGAGCTAATATAAATCTGGAAACCTGCACTGTTTCTACAGCACATGCAGAAATTAGCTACCCAGTATGTGCACAGCCAGCCTGAAAGTCCTGTGGATTTCAGATAGTGTTGTTCTGCTTGTTTGAGTCTCTAGTATAATAAGTCTGAAGTGTTCTGGATTCTAGATTGGCCCTGCTCATTCATGTTATTCAACAGAATGCATGCACGCTAAGCCAAACATGTCCCAGAGCTTCCAGATCTATTGAACATCCACAGATCTTTTGTGCAGAGAATGTGCAGTCTGTCTGAACGCTTCCTGAAATGTTGAGTTTGTAACACATGGTCTACAGAGCTCATTCACACATATTTCCAACTGGGAAGTCCCAGAGAAAGGATTATAGTGGTCTGAGGGTTAAATTAAGGTAGTTTTTTATCCTTAAGGACATCTCAACTTGCCAGCAGTCAGGGCTTTATCCTCTGGAAATAAATTCTAAAGTTATGCTTGGCTAACCTTAATTATGTGTCAATTTAATATTTGCTTTCTCTTGTTTTCAGAGCAACTGATGTGAGCATGCTCTCATGACTCGGGAGTACCACCAAGCACCCAGAGGTAAATGCTCTTCTGGTTTTCTTCATCAGTCACTTCATCTCTCTCCATACTTTTTTTTTTCTTGAATTTACTGGACTAATTTAAAGGCTGTCTGCCATTATAGCAGTGGCCAGTTAGGTGAAATGCTGGGAGACATGAAGAGTTGATTCTGCCTTGAAGAGGGAGTCACTTGTAAGACCAAGTTTGGGTGGTGACCTCAAGTAGTGTGATGCCATCACCACAACCAACACAGGGAAGCTCACTGCTGCATCCTACATGTGGGCCTGAGGACACTGGACTGTTTCCAGTGTTAAATATAACATGGGTGAATTCAAGGTTGTGTGTCATGTCACACAAATCTGAGTGTGAATCAGATCATATTGCAGTGAGAGAAAAAGCTGCTGTGGATGCCCTTGAGAAGTAGGTGCTGTGGGACCTGGGTGCAGATGTAGTTTCAGGCTGAGGTGCAGTGTGTGAGGAAATTTTGTTGCCCAAGGGCAAAGTGGGCAGTCCTGAGTTTTCCTAGGGCTAGGCAGAATGCCCTGCCTGTGTGTCTGTGTGTGTATGGGTGCGTAAGTTTAAATGGGCTGCCATGGGGGAGGGGCTGTGTGTGTGTGTGTGATGTGGGCAGGGGTCAGCCCTTCATATCTATGGAAGCTGTGCAGCAAGAAACTCACAAGTGTGTCAAGGGAGATCCCCAAGGAATGTGGGATTTCTCCTTGCCAGAGGAAATGGGGGTTCTTGCAGGAAAGCCCCATGGAGCAGAACCTCATCATCAGTGCTGGATGGAAGGGAAGGGGGTGGTCAGAGGGAGGTGACATCCCCTCCCACCTGTCAAAGGGAAATGGGAGCTCTACCTTTGCTTGCACTGTGTGTTTAGATTTCAGGCTTTGCAGGCAGGCACTGTTCCTTACTGTTTGTACAGTCCTTGGCCCAGTAAGTCCTGATCTTTGCCAGGGCACCTGGGCACCTCTGCAGTATTGATAAGTAATACCAGACTCTGTAATATTAACTCTACAGCAGCCCCTGGCTACATGGTCAGACAGGCTCAGAGAAGAACAAGAAGATCAGGAGGATAATTCTGTTTAAATATGAAGCAAGGGATGTGGACACCCTTGCTCACCCACTACTGAGTGTCAGAATGCTGGCAGAAATTAGTTTTCTGGAGGCAGCTGAATGAGATTTGACCAGTGACTAAAACACAGTATAGAGATGTGTATAAGACAAGGAGGGCATCTGCCAATTGGTTTCTTAGTGTCTGTGTAATAGGAAGAGTTTTTAAAACACTGGAGTTTATAGCTGGAATTATGAGAAGGAGTGGCAATTTGGCTGAGGAGTGAAAATGGAAGATAGGAGGTCGAGGAGCCCAGTGGATCCCAAGCAGTCAGTCTCTTCCTCTGAACCATGGTTTTATAAAAAGGTATTGGTTTTGTACCTCTGAGATAACAGGTCAGTTAGATTCATGACATATTTGAAGGGAACTCCTGGCAGTGGGAACTCCAAGCCTTTACTTGCAATGGCCTTCAAGGAAAAGTAATTACACTTTACTCAGTTTATGTACCAATATTTCATAGAATTAATGAGGTACCTCTCTACTGAGTGTGTAGGTACTCTGCCCTTAAGATTAGCTCAGGGTAGAACTGATTGCTGCTCCTCCCAATAGTTCAAATTCCCTACTACTTTCAGAGGGTCTTTGTTTCTCTTCCAGCTAAGCTAAAGCTGTGTGAACTCAGTGAATTACAATGAGCAAGACACTCCCTAGTGCTATTTTCAGTCACTTTTGAGATTAGATCTAGTTGCCCTTTCCTTTGAAATGAAAGTAATCCATTTTTATGTGTTGGTTGCATTCTATGTTACTAACATGAGAAAATCAATATCAGGGCAGTCATTTCAGTGTTCTGCTTTTTATGGCTAATGCACTATATTCTCTCATTGAGGGAATTGAGAGGTTTGGATTCTTAAGATGCTTATGATAGAAGGCTCTTGAGATAAAGGTGAAAAGCAGAGCAGAAAGCAGGGAAAATAAGGTGACTGAGGTCAGGTGCTGGCATTATTTGGCATGTTTTCTGAAAGTAGTTTTTTGACCAGGAGGAGCATTTGGACACTGCTGATTGCTTTAATTCTGTTCTGTTCTTCCCATCCATCCGTCCATCCATCCATCTTACATTTTATTGTTGATCTAATGTGCACACCCTTTTTAATCTGTTGTTGAGTTTAAGGTGTGCCCATTAAAAACCCTAAAAATCCACTTAACACCCCATGAAGGACAAGTTCAATCCACTGGAACCATCTGAAATGCCATTCCTCATCCTGTCTGATTTTGGGATACTTTGTTGTCCTAGTCTTAGAAATTTATCAGGCAACAAGCAACAAGTCATTGGCTTGCTGACTTTTCAACTAGATACCAGAAGTTCCCTATCTGGGCCCTTTTCCTTTTGATCTCACAATCTGGGTGTGAGACCTTGTTAGTCTCTTGTTATCTGCGATTTCCCTTGGGGGTGGTGGGGTGTTTGTGTTGTGTGTTCTCCTTTGCATTCTTTGTGTACATTTTAGAGATGGAAACAGTTTTTTGTAGGTGGTTTTTTTTTTTTGTTTGGTTTTTTTGGTTTTGTTTTGGTTTTTTTGTTTGTTTGTTTTTTTGTTTTGGTTTTTTTTTAATAGGAGACAGGAGACAGAGAGTGCCTGGAATATCACCTTAGACATGAGTCTAGGGAGCTGCTCACTTGTCTCCTTTTTTGACAAGATTCTGATCACATTTCCCTTCATAATCTGCTCCCCAACAGTGATAACATTCTGGGGTGCAACAGAGTGTCTTACAGCATTGACTATTCCTGTTAGCTTGGCTGCATAATTATAGGAGAACAAACAATCAAACAAAAAATCTACACCTGAATTCAGAGTTCCTTCAATGGAGAAACATCATGGAATTCAAGATACTCTTAAGAGCAATGAAGACACCATCATTGCATTGCAGTGGTCCTTTACATCCCTCCTATTAATCAGCTCTGTTTCTTCCTTATTCCATTTCACACACTCGTTGAGCAATCTGATGGTTTACTCTTGTTGTCTGGTTATCTTTGAATGAAAGAATTCAGCTTTCACCTGAAGAAACTGGGTCCTATTTCTGTCTCTTTTTTCTCTTCACATTCTTTAGCACAGCTGGTGGTTGCCATTCCCTAATCTTTTTTTTTTCTTCCTTTTTTGCTTGTCCCCTAGTATATTTATTTTCTTTTGATGCAGATAAAGATATGTACAAAGTGCTTGGAGTTAGATACTTCAACTAAACCACCTAAAACAGACACATGTTTATCAAAGTTACAGTTGTTTTCAACGAAGAGAAGAAACTTCGGAAAATCAGCTTTTTGAATTTTATTAGATTGTTCCTACTTTCTGAAAAACATGGTTGGATCCCTTCCTTGTGGGCTTGTGACAAGGAAGGAGATGTGTGTATGAGACAGAAGAAGGAACATAAAAAAATGTCCATTCTTTTATTTTTTTCCCACAAAACCAAACAGTCAAAGAATATCCAAATGTGGAAATTTCAGTTAAGACTTGAAAAGCGTATTTTACCATAAAGACTTCAGTTCTTGGCTTTTATCTGCACTTGTCTTGAATGAAGAGCCTTCTTCCTGGCAGTAGAATCATATGTCATTGGCAGGAGGCAGATGAACACAGTTTTCCAGTAGTACAGCTGGATACCTGGATGATCTTTCTTATCATGGGTCAGGAGTACTTTAGGTCTTGCTGTAAGGACCAACACCTGGGTGCAGAAATCATCCCTGACTTCTGGTGCTTCAGGGGATGAACTGCAGTCTGGTCCCTCTCTGGCTCAGCTCCACTCTTTGGTGTTACCACTTCTGATAGTTTGGACCACAAGGTCCACACTGTAAATGGCAGCCCAATTGAAATGCCTCCAGCCTCTCACCTTCAGGGTGGAGGGTGTTGGGATGCCACCAGGGAGCACCACAGACCAGAGTGGGCTGCATGATTTTCCTGGAAGAGCAGGTAGGAGACATGGAGATGGCTGCACCAAGTCAGCAGTGCCCTGTGCCTTTCTGTAAGTGGGTGCGTGCTTGGCCTTGTGCTGGTGGCTAAAGACATGAGAGATGAACCCTTGCCCAGCCCCAGCAGCCCCTCAGCACCTCAGCTCTGTTCCTGTATGTCTGCTTGTGTGCAAACTTGTCCAATAGAGGTAGTGCTGGAGCATGGAGTCGCAGCAGGCACTGGGCTCTCTCCTGCAGAAATCACTTCAAGGGGGTCAGCAGGGTCCTTTAGTCCCACATGCTTGTTCCCCACAGCTGTAGGATCTGTGACATGAAATAGGGTCAAGAGGAGGTTAGGTCAGGAGGAGGGTAGTATTGCAGATGGGACAGGAATTAGTTGTCACCTACAGCTAGATCTGAAGTGATGGGACATGATGAGTGTGATTGATTGCTGAGCCACCATGACAAAGTGGAGGAAGTAAGGAAAAAAAGTACAGTAAGACTAGGAAGTCTTGCAGTTTGGGTGACTATACTTGTTCTTGCTTTAGTTAAAAGTACTTTTCAAAGCTGTAGCTACTGGTGACACACTTCTCTGGTGGAAGAGCAGAACCTCCTGAAGGGTTTTGGTGAAATAAAGGACAGTAATTGCCATGACCTATCCACAGACGGGGGTTCTTCCAGGAATAACAGATGAAATGGAAAGGCAAAGCCTGGTTCTCCTCAGCCTGTGACATATTCACAAGCCAAAGCTCTTGCTGTCCAAAGCACTCTGCAAAAGTCAAATCAGTACAGTGGTAACTTTCTTCTATTTTGTGCAGAAAAAAATAAGTTCCTGCTTTGAATTAAACCAGATGGCCCAGGTTTGAACTGAAACCCCCCCCCCCACAGTTACTCCTATAAATTTGTTTCTTCTTTCAGGAGACTGAAAACTGGGTGTGACTTTCAGGGAAAGGGTTAAGTGTATCAGGAGGCTGTCAGCCATTGGTCTGACTTTAAAACAAGGTGCCGGAGGGCATATCTTAACTTGACATGTTGCATTGTTAATTTACAGTTTGGGTGTGGAGGGACCTGCCTTCCCTTTTTTGTAATCTATGCAGGTGTGCACAGGACTTCAAAGCCATTTGCAGTGGAGCTTATGTCTGCGAGAAAGCCTCAGCTGAGCAAAAATGTACTGGGAGATGTGAACCCCAGCTCCCTTGTGCAACTGCCCGTAAGTCAGTTTGTAAATGTGGATTTCTGCTGGATATTGTTTATACAGAGGGGGTTTAAGCCTTTTCTCTATGTCCCCCTGCTGCAGATTTTAGGTTTTATGCTACAGTGAGATTTTGAAATTATTTCCTAAAATGTGTCTGAAATTGTGTGAGCACACTAGTCACTCTAGGATTTTTTTCTCTGCTTCCAGATAATTTGTAAAATTCTCTGGACTTCTACCACTGTTTAAATTAGCAGTATTTTGAGGCATCTCAGAAGAGTTTTAATCCAAAAAACGATCACAGATTTTTCACACTTAGAATTCACTACTGATTATTTGTCACATGAAACTGGGCAGTAAAAAGTTATTCTGCTGGTCTGGACCTCTCAGCTAAACTTCTTTAAACCTGGAATACGTCAAATGCACAGAAACAGCCTAGAGTGTGTGGTGAAGCAAAAGTGCTCATGCTCTTCCAGACTGTGTGCAGTTATTATTTGTAGGAAATGAACTCTTGGTAGGTTTGGCAGAGCAGGGGTGGCAGTTTTGGCAGCACAGGCACACATGTACCAAACCATTAACATTGTATAGCTGAGCTGGGCAGAGATCAGCCTATTGCATTTTTTCTCTCTCTAGGCTGGAGGGAAGAGACTTCAGCTCTGTATTCAGAATCACTAAACTTTTTTTTCCATCCTTGACATTAGCATAGAAAAGTTAAAAGGAAATTAGGTGTGTCAGTAAAACTGGACTTCACAAATTTTCCTAACTTATTGAATGGCTCCAATACTTCATTATTGCTTATTATTGTGATCACAATTATAGAAAGAGTAATAGTGATGGGCCCTTAGGGCTCTACTTTGCTTGATGATTTCTTTTATAGCTCTTTCTGTCCATTTCATGTTTTCACTTATCAATTTTTTTTGGACCTCCTGGATTGAAATTCAGCATTGCTACATAGGAGAGAGTATTTCACCTGCAGTTGTACAGCAGAGAACCTTACTTCTTTTTTGACTTTTTTTTTTTTTTTTTTTTGTTGACATTTGGTTTTGGTCTGATGCAGAATGAGACTTGCACCTTTCAAATGCTTTTGGAGAAATGCAGGAGAGCAGTCTCTGCTGGCTAGGTAGGCTGGTACACTTTCATCCTCCATGCAGGTGAGGCACATCTGAAAATGGCCTGTGAAATTCTTACTAGCTCCAGCTGTTGCTAATGCCTGACTGCAGTTGTAGCTGGGAGTTGGCAGGAATTGCCAGCATTTTTAATAGAATGTTTGTAGATATAAGAGTAAAATTCTGAGTTTGTAAAACAATTGTTTTATATAACTTTATGTTATTTTTCTGCAATTCTTATCATCTTCTAACCACCAAAGATTAATTGAATACAGAATGGTCTGTGAATTTTTGTTTTGCTCATTTTGCAGAGGTCACAAAGCCTTGTAAATGCTATGCTAGTGTTTGGAGTCCTCTTTGGGGACAGTAAAGGGCCAGGCTGAACTTATGGCTTTACCACATTAAAATATCTTCCTTGTTTAGGGAAAGAACTAAACCCCATGATATATGTATCCCAGGACCCCATGATATATGTATCCCAGGTGAATATTCAGTGTACCGAGCTATTAAGTCTCCCCAATATGAGCAGTTACATTTTGAATTAAATATTCATTACTGTAGAAAGAGAGAGGAGTTACTCTTTCACCAGCATTCAAACATAAAATATCCCTGAAGCCTCTGCTATTAATACTCACCTCATTACTCAGGAATGGGACTGAAGAACAGATTCCTTGATCTACACAGTAGGCCTTACTTTTGTAAAAAATGAGGTTCTTCCTGTCTTTGAATCTCTGGAGAGTTTACAGGCATCACATCCTGCTAAATAGATTTAAGAAAGTAATTTCTGTGAGAGCTTGGGTCACTGACCAGTTTCTTGTGGAATTTTATGGGAGTCTTGAAGGTCAGGAGCAGAGTTTTAAGTGGAAATTCAGCACGGAAAACAGAGCAGCTGAAATTACAACCTTAAGAGGATGCAGGTGGTGTCGCTGAGCTGGTCTGGAACAAGAAAAGACTGCCTAGAAAGATAGGTAAAATAAAAATAAACTGTGGATTAGGTTCTGTAGCCTGGTGTTTTAGGGGAGTTCAAGTTATCACAAAACCCTACATTACAAATTACATTACAAATGCTGCAGGTATCCTAGGTGGAACAGATGGCAGCTGGTGGCCAAGGATGGGTGTGCACAGCCCACATGGGAAGGTGTCCAGGCTCCAGTTGTGCATGTTCATATCTCTCACATTCTGCTGCTGGTGTCAGATGAAAACAACTTGTCTCATTTTACAGCTGTAGTCCAGTGCAAACCACTGTGTGACCTTTCTAAAGGAAAATACTTGCAAGTCCCTATTTTTTTAGCTTCAGAAAAATTAATCCAGAATGATAATTAAAAAGATGAGAAGGGGAATTAAGAGGAAGATCTAGAAGGAAATATATAGGGAGAATGTGGAGAGAGAAGCCAAGAGAGAAAAGAAGAAAGAGGAAGTTAATTTTTGTAACTACAGCAGGTCTTTTGCTCCCCAAATGTTAGCCATTTATGCCAGAGCTGTAAAGCTTATAGCTTTTTTTGTTCAGTGGTTGCTAGTTGGCTTCTAAATAAGAGAACTAGGCAGAATATCAAATTACAATTGAAAATACAACTAAATTTAAGCTTGACAGTTACAACACTGAATAGCCCTGCAGCAAGCAGACATAGTGTTTTTCTTGTGGTTTTTGTTTAGATGAAGAAAAAATATAAAATATGTGTGTTTTTCTCTTATCTTGCACTCAGAGATGGCCACGAGAAAAGAGGTCCTGGCTGAGGCAGCAGAAAGTCTGCAAGGAAAGGGAATAAGAAAACTTGCAGAGTGAAGTGAGCAAGAAGTCCTTTTGAATGGGATCCTGGATTGAAGAGACAGGCAGTTTGCTGCAATGTGATAGTGGCAGCAGAACATTTCCATGCCTCTGAAGAAGGGTATTCATATGGGTACCAAGAGACACAGTTTTTTTTATTTAGAAAGGGAATTTCAGTAAGAAAGTTGAGTGGAGATAAAGATGCAGATGGAGAACATTGGCAGAGATGCTAATGGTGACAGAGCACAGGGGCTGGACTACAGGGGTGTGTGGATTTCTCCTTGGGGACCTGCCCTTTGGCTCATCTCTGCTCTTTCCTGCAGTCTGCAGGGCTCCACAGGTCTCAGCAGTTCCCAGGACACTGAGCACATGTGGCCACAGCTGACTAGGGTAGCTCAGAAGTTGAGCGTGTTCCACTGGGTGCATTATTTATTTCTTTGCTCACCAGCAGTTGCACATGAAAGGGGGTTAAAGTCCATCTCCCTGAGGAGAAGCCTCCATCTTTCTTTGAAATTCCCTGGTGTGAACTGTACTTTGAGGTTACCTGCCCATTTGCTGCCCTGTCCCAGCTGCTTTTGGCTCTGTGTCCAGGCCACTGCTGAGGAACCTCTCAGCTAGGATCAACCCAGGCACATCTTGTATTCAAAAATAATTTACAGATGTTCAATCCCATGAAATTTTCTGAAAAATTTTGCAGACAAAAATTAGCAGTGAATTATGCCAATACATGGAATAATATTAAAGGTTTAGGCACAGTTTTCCCACTGTGAACCTTGGAAGTTGATATGCTCTTAAAACATTTACCAAGATATTGTTCCCTCTGCTGTGACTAGTCCATGTATGGAATGTGTTTTCACAAGGTGCAGAGCTATGTTAGATGGGAAACTTATTTTAGTACTCAGTTTCCTTTGTGTGACCCCTTTGACCTTTTGGGAACTGGCCACGTGTGAAGATAGGAAATGCAAGTTGAAGTGCTTTAGGGGAGGAGCCAAACTTGAGATCTCTTTTTTTTCCAGGCTTCCCTCATGTCTGTGGGTCAATGAGACCAAGAGGTTGGAAATTGCAGTGCTCAGCTTTGCTGTTCTGTTCATGTTCATGGTTTACAGAATGTGGGATATGTTGATTATGAGTGAGAACAAATTCTGGAGGAACAGAATCTTCCATCAGAGGCAACTAGGTTTTAGGGAGAAAAAACCTAAGCACCAAAACAAAAAAACCACCCCACCCTAATAATAGGATTATTATATAAAGTTAATTTTCCATTGGAGAAAAAAAAATAAACCTGAGGTTTTTTTTTTTTTTTTTTTTTTTGGTACCACAAGTCAAAATTATCAGAATGTTTAAACGTGTAATTTTCAGCAAAGAGTCCTGAATTAAGAGCCTAAAATCAGCATCAGGGACCTCAGAGTTTTGTAGGATGGGAGTCTACAAACAAAAAAATTCATAAATGGACAATTGCAGGGACTGTCCTGATTCTGAGCTAGGGAGACTTGTTTTTCTCTTTACCTCTATTGGATTTGTTGGTCTTATTGGTCTTCAGGCATCCTGTGAAAATGGTGGGGTCAAACAGAAGTCCTTTCAGAGGGCACACAGCTGTCTTGACCACTGTCTTCTCACTGCAGCTCTGGTCCCAACTGTCTGATGGAGCTCAATCTAATTCTAAGTCTTGTTTAATAACACATCCTGTTTTACTGTATTTTGTTCCCATGGGCCTGGTATCTCCACTTGGAGCTTGGGTGCTGCAAGGTTCCCCCGGTGTGCCAGCAGTTTTCACCCAGCTATAGCTGGTAGCATGCTTACAGAGCTGGCAGAATTAATCTGGCACTTAGTTATTGGCTTTGCCTTCTAATTCCCTTCTGAGAACTGGTCCCTGACTTGGATTGAGGCCACAGCCCAGTACAAATGGGAATGAAAAATAATAGATTTCTCTTAAGCAAATGCTTCCTTCCAGCAGGATAGACAGGCTTCTTAACTCCCCCTGCACCCAACACTTGATAACTTAAGAGGAATTTAGGACTTGCCATCTAGTCCCAGCTCATGGGAGTTTTTTTAAAAGGTTTTAAAATTTATTATTCTCTAGCTTTTCTCCTATACTTCCTCCATTTATCCTAGAGTTCTCTGTTGCTAGTAACTGTGAAGTCATGGTTAATCAAAAACGTGACTTTTTTTTTACCATGTTGGAAAACTGTGTGAAAGCTGTCTTTTCTCACAGCAGGGGACTAAATGGGCTCCTTGGCATCTTGGCAAGGTGCCCCCTTTGCCAACGTGTCCACAGGCATACACTCATCTCCTGGGGATGCTGCAGCTTCCTCCAGCCAGGGCTGTGCAGCCAAGGAGAAGGTGGACTGATCATGGACTGGGTGTGTAGACTTTACAGAAAGCCCAGGAGAAACCCTGCGCTGTGGCAGTCTAAGTACCTGTCTACCAAGTACCTGTCAACTAACCAGCCAAAACCCACTTTCAAAAGATGTTTTCCTTATGGAATTCTGCACCCTGAAGACACAATGACATATGTGATAACAGCAATAAAAAATTCACATCACATGATCAACTCATAAAACTTATTCATATGAACTGAAAAATAAAAGCAATGCTGAATGGTTATTTGAAATGCAGCAAATAGAAAGGAATACATAGTTCTTATTTTCCAAATGCTTCATCAGGTAAAGAAAAAAAACTTGCATGGTACTGCTTTGTGGTTTTATTCCCCTGCTACTATGTTCTCTACAAGATTTTGAGTAGTAACAATTACTATTATAATATATTAATAATATTTAATAATATAATAATATTATGGTTTCCAGGCAAAGATTTTGCATATCATGCAGTTGTCCAGTCTCCAGGAAGGTGGAAATTCAAGCATAAATGTATGCCATAGAGAAATGCTGCATATTTGCTTGTTTGGGGAATATCCTGAACAGGAAGCTCTAAGTGACAGGGATTTTTTTGTCTGTTTGTTTAAATTCCACTGGAGGGTGAAAAAAACAAGTTGTTTTTTGTTGGTTGGTTGGGTTTTTGGTTTTGGTTTTTTGTTTTTTGGGAGTTTTTTGTTTGTTTGTTTGTTTGTTTGTTTGTTTTTTGGAAACAGACCTTTACTTGAAAATGCATTAAGAAAAAGTAAGAGGAGTCAAAAATGCAGCTAGGACACATGTCATGCATCATTACATGTCTGTCATGCATCATTACACTAGAAATACATCCCCCTGACAGCAGAGCCATGGCTCTTTACCTGCAAGTGACAAATCAGCTGTCCTAGGGAAATAAGAGGCGGGGGGGGGGAGGGGGATGGAAACAGGCTCAAGATATTTTACTACCACGTCTGGTTCCAGTTCTGCTACAGTTATCACCAAAGGCATAATTAATTAAACCTAGGGCTAGCAGCTTGTTTGGGCAGCAGCAGGGTTTTGGCAGTCCCCAGGGCAATCTCCCAGAGTCCCAAAAAGCTAATCAAGGGGAAAAAAAATGTGGCTTTGCCCTTTTGCGCCTGGAATCCGGATGTCTGGCAGAGGGGCAGGGGCGGAAGGGAGTTGCAGCTCTGCATTGTCCTTCTTCTCCCATGCTGACACACCCCGATATCCTTCTGCTGTGCAGATCCCTTTCAGCTGCCTGGTCTTAGCACCTTTGGCTATAGGAATAGCTGAACACTTTCCCACGTCCACTCCCTGCCACTGCAACTGAAGAAATCCCATGCTCACAGGACTTTCTAAAATATATAGCCTTGATATTAATTTTGATTTTAAAGGTCTTGCTGGTTTAGACTATTTTCCTAAATTGCTTTACTTGGGCAGTCTCACCTTTGCACATCCACACTGCCACAGCCTCCTGAGTGGCTTTGCTGTTGCAGGTGTTGGAGATCTGCTCACCCACCACCCACTCGTGCTTTGTCCCTCCTTCCATTCCCCAGAAGTCCTGCTCTGCACAGTTCTGACTGACTGCAGCATCTGCTCTCCTTCACAGCTCTTCCTGCTCTGCCCTACTCCAGTTCCTGATGGTCACCAAGATGTTCATTACTGTGTAAAATATTTCTGAGTGTTCAAGGTCTTCTGGACAATGATTGCAAGCTGGAGAGGACTTGAAGGACACTTTAGTTTTATGTACACCTCAAGTCAAGGAGACAACCCTCACACCTATGGGTGCACTGTGCATGAGAAGACAGCCAGGACCAGGGCTCTGCAGCTCCAGTGGCAGCATCTCAATGCTCATCAGCTTGATACACAATTTTGTTCACAAGTCATTGGAGCATTTAGCAACACTGATGAAAATGAGCTGATGAAGGTTTAGTTTTAAGCCATATTTTGTTTAAGTTTTTTTTAGTATTTGCAAGGAGTGGTTGCAAATATAATTCTTTGCTCCTGTCTGTGGAAGGGCTTCTGAATTCTGCTAACCACTGCTTTCAATCNGAGGCGTCATCAAAGTGAAAACACCATCATTCATTTCCAGTCAAAAGAAAAACAGTGCTGCCCATGGCCCCTCAAGGGCAGGCAGTTGTTCTGCAGCTGGCTGCTGCTGCTAGAGGTGGGGTACCCACTGCTGGCCAGTGCAGGCTTCTCGCTGCTGTGCATTCCAGACAAGCCCTTCAAATCCCCTGTGCTGAGTATGAGGTAAGAATATTTTGATCCCATCTCATGCCCTTGCTCTCTGTTTGCTTGCATCTCATACACTTAGGTTACAGGGACACCACCATCATCCCACCCAGTCATGTGCTGGGTCGTGCTGGGGTCATTTGGGATCTTGGGTCTGCCTAAGATGGAAGCAGTTATACACAGAAAAGACATGGGGACATGAACAAATATACTGTAACACTTGCTTCTGAATGCATCCAGTATTTTAAATTAGTCTCTTTGCTCCCTTTTTTTTTAGGCTGTTGGTTCTCCTTTTGGTTGTCTCTCTGTTACAACATTTCTGCAAAATTTCAAATCTCTCTACATACCCTTACTTTCTTTTTCGTGGTTTTTTTTGGCCATTCAAACAAGAGTCAGCAGTGTTGGCCTGTGGTTTTAAAGTCTTTGTGTGGTAACAGGAATCTGTGATCTGTAGTGCCATGAGGATATTTCTGTGTGAAGCAGTTTCAATGGCTAGCTCTCTTTAATAGTCATTATTTACAGATGTCCTGCCATGAGACACACCCTTTTACCCCTAATTTTACATTTCCTTTCATATTTTAAGTATGTTTTCAGGATACCCTTTTCAGCAAACCAAACAGATATGTACATAAATGAAAGGTGACCTTTATGCACAAGGAAAGAGTTCTCATGAATTGCAGGAAGTAATACTCTATATGGGAAAAGCACCTTCTGCTCTTTTTTTTTTTTTTATGTACAGCATTTCCTCCAAAGTCCATGACTGTAAGACAGAGCCTTAAGTACCAGCCTCCTGAGTATTTCATATTCAGCTTTACACAGCTCCCTGTCTTTGTCCTTCGACAAAAGACTGCAGTCTATTAAATTCATCTGCTCAATTTGAAATGAAGGCCATATTAAATAGACTTCATTGTACACTTCTGTAGATAGAAAATGCTTTGGGGGTTATCTGAATGTCAGCTGCAGCCATCTACTGCTATTTGGTATAAGTAAATTCCTACTCTTTCCATACTCCCATTTCCATTATTTCACCTATTCACTCTGTTTTTCTAAAAAGTCATAAAATCCAGATTCTGGCTTCCAAGATATACACCCCAGGACTGCTCTTCTCTCTCACCATCTCCAATACCTTCCTGGTTTCCTCTGCTAACATGCTCTTACCTCCCAATAACCTGACTCTTCCTTTACAACCGCTCTGCATTACAGGCATTCATTTACTTTGTTAGGCTATTTTTCTTCATCCTGTGATTGGCACCTTGGTGTCCAGATAAACCATCCCAGCTCTACCTCCCAAATGTTTATACCAAGCATAAATACTCTCCTTTCAGATAAAATGGCAGAAACACATCCCTGCTCTCCCAGGCTGGCAGGAAGGGGTCTCATCTATTCCTCCCTACAAGCACTGAATACCTGGAACTGTGTGCTTCGTGCCTCTCCCTCCCTGATGCTGGTAAAATGTTTTTTATCTCTTTTTCCACCCTTCTAAGAGCCAAATAATGTTTGAGGAAACCCTTATCTTTCTCCTTTCCCTATATGTATGTTGTCACGGCTAGAGCTTGTTGAAGTACTACTTCTTTAAAACCTTTATTTCTGACCCAGTACTCCCATTTGTTATTTTTGATGTGAGTAGAGAGAGACAGACATAAGAAGTGGGCTTCACAATGCTTCTTCTTTACCAGAAGGATGTTTGTTTATCTAAGGGCTAGGATATTTGATCCTTGGTAAATTGCTGTGCTTTCTACTGAGAATGAAATTTTCAGACAAGAATCACATTCACAAAAACTCTCCAAGTCCAGTAACAGAATAATGAAAAACGAGGAATATGTTTTTAGTATGAAATTTGAAGATGTGCTTTTACTATCCAGCTGACACATATGTAAACAACAGCAAGGACAAAATCAGAGAGGGATATTTGTGAAAATATTACAAGCAGCAACTCTGACACCTTCCAGAGTCACTATGCCATGATAATGTACTAGAACATTACCAAAATTTTTTGTTCTTGACTCTTAACAAGTGGCATTCTGACCCATCTACACCTGTACCCAGTTGCACGAGAGCCACACGTACCCCTTGTTACTGACTTAAGTAATTTTTCTACATTGTTTTCAGATGTATCTGCTTTTCAGATGCATTAATGTGAGGCAACTGGGAGAAAGTAGCAGTTGTTCTTGGTATATCAGATTTTTAAAAAACATTTTCAAATAGTTTCCTCAATGTATGCATATAATAACCACACTTTCCTGGACTCATTTTTCATGGCTGTATGCTCAAAACCTAACACTTCTAAATGCAAACTGCTCAATGGCACAAATCTCCAGTTATACAGAATACAATAGGGAATCAAGCAGAGTGGGACAGCAGAAAATCAAGATCAGATTTATTCTTTTCACCACAAAATGCTCACTTTCAAAAAGCCAACCAACTGACCAAAACCAAAGCAAAAAACCAGAAAACCAATAAAACAACATAACTAAAACAAACAAACCCCCCAAAAAATCCCACAGAAACTGAAGAAAACAAATCAAGCTAAGCCAAGGTCATATTAAACAATTTCTGAAAAAAGTAATATGATATAAAACTGTTTAAAAAATCACTTCATTAATACGTGCTAATAATATTGATCTGGGAAGACATTGCTGGAAAACATAAAAAATTGGAATAGTGTTGTGGGAATGATTTCTTCTACTTCGCTAACATGCCCTTTAAATGATGTTAACCTTCTTCTAGTGTGATGATTCTGTTCAATTTATTTGATGAATAAATTGAATGGGTGTATAAAACCCATGGCGCTCATGATTCAGTGAAAGGACTGATTCCTAGAAGACAATAAATAATGGCATCCAGCCCAGCAGATAGAATATTTTTGCACACTTTGTGCAAAAGCATACACCCAGTATATTTTAAATGGTACACTTTTAGTTGTAATTTCTCTGTTCGGGGTTTTTTCCCTCCAGATGAAGAGTAGAGTGTGCCTGTTCAGAGATTCTTTATAAGGGCAATGTAATATTTTAAAATGGCTCTTTCCATCTTGACATTGTGTGCACACATTAATATGCCTTTTTTTCCCCTCCTGTTTAGCTTTAGCAAATGTGGATTTTATTTTTATTCTAAAATTCCAGCTTCTATCTTCTTCTGTAATCAATATTGCTACATTTAAAGTATGATGACTGCTGCCAGTGTAATACTCCTAACTGAAGACAATTCTTAATGTGCATATTTGTTTATCTGAAAATTTTAAAATTAGTCTTGCTTTTACTTACAGTCATTTTAATGACTCCAGTGTTTTTCCTGCCTCTGATTTCCATTGTTATCTGTGAAATCAGAATCATCCCCATATGGATCCATTGATCCATCCTTTTGAGATACTGCCTGTTTCCATTATGGTTGTGAAAGACAGCTTAAGTTTAAGAAAAGGTTGACATTATTACAAGTCACATAATTTCAGTCCTAAATTCAGTGTTATGAGAATCACTTTGACTTGTTCAGACCATTTCAGAATAGAATAATAAGACAGGAGTCCTAATGCTCAGCAAACTGAAACCAAAAATAATCAGCAAACTCCCCTGAACCAGAACAGCCGAGAGTTGCTCTCACAAAAGCCTTTTCCTGTGGAACAAAGTAGAAGGAAAAAAGAAAACACAAGGTCATCCAAACTATTTTTTGAATCTTTCAATAATCATGTTCTCAGACTTTCCTGGTTCATTCTGTGTGGTTTCAACTCTCAGTGACTGAATGAATGAAAATGAAGAAAAAAGGTCAGTTTAAATGGAGAGAGCTGCTGTACCAACCATGAATCAGTTCACAAACCCATGGAAATTCTGCAGACCGTTTGTGTCATATAGAAATGTTTAATAAAGTACTTTGTTAAAAACTAAATTGTCACTTCAATTTCTTTTCAATACCTTTGTTTCACTATTATTTTACTTCAGAATTTCCTTTAATGGTATCTAAAACATTCAAAATGTTTGAGGGAGTCAGAATCTAGCTGAAATATTTTCATTAGCCAAAAGCATTTTGTCATAACAAAGCCTCTTGACTGACTTTCTACGGTTGATTGTGCTCTTAATTTGCCAGAACTTAAAATAGCTTTTTCAAACTTACATGATTTTTTAGAAGTCACAAATGAGAGAAAATTACATCTTTGCTTGATTCAATTCTACAGAGGGATGTTTATATTAAAAGTTGTGTGAACTCATGGGCTTCTGATGAGCCTTGGAAATTTACTTCTCAAGCTCGTGCTTGGTCTTGCTTGAATTCCTAAAGTTTGGGGAGGTGTCTCTTTGGACCCAGCTGCTGTAAGGGTACCAATGTCGGTGGAAGGGCAGGGATGCCCTCTTGCACTGAGACCAGGTGGAGGCATCCCAGATGACAGAGACCAGAACTGCAACTGGCAATGCTCTTGTCTCTTGCCCAGCTTGCACTCCCCCTCCCCTGTAGCTCATTTCTGCAGGTGATACATATGTCACAAAAAGGGAGCCACTTTCCCTGCACACTGCTATGTGTGGAAACAGAATTAAACATTACTTTATTCTTATTCTGGAACTGCTGGCTACACTACCCACATCTGTATTGTCCAGGATGTTTCTTATGTGCCTGTTCTCCCTGGCTTCCAGATCCCCACTCGAGATCCCAGCCAGCACTGCAGTCATCAGGGCACATGCAGTGTATAGCAGATTAATTTTGTATCTGCAGATACAGAATAAGACAAAACCAATAGAAAAGGTATAGTAGCTCACCATACCAGTAATGCCACTGGGTTTTAGTACAGCTGGTCTTTCATATGCTAAACAATCCAAATCAGGCCACAGAAACATTTCAACACACACAAAGTTCATGGCCCTTGAGAAGAAGCTTATCCTTAGGAGAAGCAACTGTGGATCTGAATGCATTTTGTAGTGTAACTGCAATCTGCAGATATAAGGGAGAACTGCAGGCACAGGTAGGACTCGATTTCAGTCTGCACATTGCAGGAAAAGCAGCTTTTTTTGAGGAGGTGACTGCCCAGACATCCAGTGTTTGATTCACCAGTAAAGAGGCACACCCCAACTAAAGAGCAGAGCTGTGTACTTTGTGGTTCAAGGCCTCAAAGAATTTCCTGTGGATTCATTGCAAAATAATATAACCCAAAATTGGTGTAACATACAGCTCTTGTCCTATTTATATCTATTGTCAGTGTATATCTTCATCATCTAAATGAAAACTCCACTGGCCAAACAACCCGAAAGCTGACTGGGACTGAGCTGGAAGGGCTTCTACTCATCTAGATTTCCTCTAACACCTCTAAAGTTACAGAAAGCTCAAAGTCTCCAAAAGGGCAGGGTCACTCTTCATGCTGCCTCCTTTCCCTGGGGAAGAATGGAATGCAGCTATCACCTGGGTTTTTTGACTACCTGTAATTGCAGTAACCTCTGTCTTGTTTCCTTATCTTTGCCTGGGCTTTCTCCTTTTCTGTCACAACTGTAGTGCAAAGCAGTGGGTAGAATAATGAAAAAAATCCCCTTTTGAAAAACAGAGTAATGTAGCCCCCAGACTGTCATAAGCACTGTCATTCTGGTGTCCTGCACTTCTTCCTCCTGTCTAAACATCCTGTGAAAGGCTTGTAGGTTTGGGGAGCAAAGGGTGCATGAGGATTTAGCTGTCAAGAACTGTTCATTTGATCAAGTGCAGAGGCATGTGTATGTGCATGCAATGATTAATTAGGAACATATCTTAGCATGACAAAATGGTGTGGAAGTTCCTCTGATAGCTAAAATGACTCGGAGAAAACAGTTTTAATTTGTTGTAGGTTTTACACTGATAAATTGTGGCTCCTTTGCACAGGGTCCTCCCTTTTTAATTCTTCTCTGCTGAAAAGTGTGCCTGGAATCTGGCTTCATAAAGACAGGAAATTCTTCAGTAGAGTAAAATGTCCAGTGTCACTTGGTACCAGATGATAGGAAAGATGACAATTCCACTGAAGGTAATTAAATACATCTTTTAACCAGCTGTTCATTTGTAGCCTGTGCAGAAAAAAATTTTAGTACATTGACTTGAAACAAAAGAGAGTTGAAACAAATGTGTAAAAGAAACTAAAAAAGGGATTAAGATCATAAAATATTCTTAATTGAAAGGGACCCACAAGCATCATCAAGTCCAATTCTTAAGTAGATGGCTTATACTGGGATTGGGCTCACCTTGGTGTTATTAGCACCCTGCTCTAACCAACTGAGCTAATCTCAGGGTCAACTAAAGACTTTTTTTTTTTTTTAAGTTGTGTCCTTACACTTCTGACAGACCATTAAATCCACAGAGGAAGAAATATAACCTTAAACTTTGCATAGGAAGCTGGAAACATACTGCTCTGCAGTACAAATATTTTCCTCCTGAGAGCACAGTAAACTCCTCAGATGGCTGGATTCTGAGCTGTACAAATAAAGCTCACAATACAAAAACAACAAGAAGGTTCTCAAGTCTAGTCATCCTTTTCTATTTCTCCATGACTTTTTGGGTGGTCTCAGAAATCATGTTCTTGAGTTTTTCCATTCATAGCAGATGGAACATGGTATTGAATGTTTAAGAAACTTTGTTTCTCTTAAAAATGCTTGCTGAATACTTAAGTTGAGCAAGTAGTTTAGGAAACAAATGACTGATTAAAAGGCAAAATATATTCAATTGCATTGATTAAAAAAATCCCAGTAATTTCATTGTCACAACTTCGAGAAATATTCTGAAATAACTCATAGGTGATTGGGAGTTCAGTTTATAAAGTGAAAAGTAAAGTAGGACATGAAAGGTCTAGCAAAAGGTAATAAAATTAAATATTTTAGTCCTTTGATGTAAGAACAATAAAGGAGTATAAAACCTGATTATATCCACAGAAATAAAACACTTCTGCTTTTTAATCCCACACCAAAATGGATTTCTTTTCTCAGCTTAATGTGGTTTCTTTTCAGATTTATGTAGTAAGACCCAAATGCAGTCCTTATTTGACTGATAATATTGAGAATGTTTTACTGAATTCAGTAAACAGCCTTAAGAAATTTTTTTTAAATTGTTAAAATAACTCCTTTCAAAATTATATATTTTGGGCCTTTTTAAAGGAAGTCATTGAAGGTTGCATTTAGTTACATTTATTTTTCAAACTATTAATGGAATGAAATAGAATATTATATTTTATGCTTACGCACTATCCCACACCCCTTCCCAACTGATTTTTTTTACTTTTTAGCCCTTCCACAGATTTTCCTCTCATGGTATTGCACATCAGCTACTGATTAATCCCATAGCTCCAGACACATTTGGGATTCTCTGCTCCCTGCTTAAGTAGAGAAAATAGTTTTCTTCTGGAAGTGGAAAGATGCAGAAATGTAAGCTCCCCTCCTGAAACCACCAGTATCATCTCAGATTTCAGTTCAGAGAAAGGTAGGCTTTATCCTGTGCTATTGTTTTATTTTTGTAAGAGAGATATAACCAAGAGGCTTTCTTGCATATCACAGCTGGAAAGAGAGCTCCAGGGAGTTTCAGTGTGACCCAGAAACATGTCCCCACTGTGATTAGTAGTGTTGTGTAGGTGGAGGGACAAGAGAGGTCCCTAGGAATGTGCTGAGCCTCCCATGGTGTCCCTCGGGCCCCCGTGTGCACTCCAGCCAGCATGCATCCCGTGCACATCCTTCCTGTGTTGCACACATACCCCCATGTCCTCTGCTCCTGGGTGGGGAAACAAGCAAGGCTGGAGGGCGTTAAGGACTCTGCACAACTCCCGGAACGAATCCATTTGACACTTACAGGGTTAAGCCCAGAGACAGAGGAAGTGGCTAACATCTCCTCAAAGATTTAAAGGTAAGGTGACTTTATCCAGCTCAAGATCTGGTCAGTAGCCACTTGATGAATAGTAATGATAGAAGAAATATGGTTAAACTTTTAGTCATTGCTTTACAGGCTGGGTTCTGTCTGAAATTTACAACGTCAGGCAAATCAAAAGCAAGAGCTTTTCCTGCATCTCTGCTTACGCATTACGGATCACAGAGCGGAGCCATACCCGAGTGGTGGCAGGTTATGGGCATCACAGGCAGAAGGAATATGCATGCTCAATGAAACTGAGGGTTCAGCTGCACTTGGGTGGGTGGGGGCAGAGGGAAAAGCAATTTTCATCCATTACTCAAAATACTTCCACAATTTGCATGGGGAAAAAATTGGAATCTTATTCTCAGGCTACAAGCCTTTTCCTCATGTCCTGCTTGTTCTGCACCTGCCTGGAGATGGGACAGGTGAGTTCCTGGACATTTTTTCTCCTTTTCTGATCCTGATGACTGGTGCACTAAGTGATCCTGAATGGGCATAACCAGTCCAAGGCTCAGAGCTCATTCTCTTTTCTTTTTGCATGTGCAGAGTGGTTGGATGAGAAGAGTTTAGACTGTGTTCAAAAGTCTGTTGATTAGCATGTAAAACAAATTTAACATATTTTCACTAGATAGACTGATAGACTCACATATGCATATTTTTGCTACAGGAAGTACCTGTGACAACACAAAAAGAAACAGCTGAAGTGAAACACCATCTAGAGCAATGCACTTTCTCTGGCACTCACGATTTTTTATTGAGAAGAGGAATTTCAAAAAATGGTAGTTCTACATATTTGGGAGATTGGCCCAAACTTACACAATGCTAATGCAACCTCTGACCTATGTTAAAGGCAGGCAGTTCCTGACATGATATGGGTGCTCAAGCAGGGAAGAGAGCACAGACACTTGTCTCCAGCCCTTCTGGTTGAACACAAGGAGAGTCCTATGGCTGATGGAGCACAAAGACTGGAGACTTGGAAGGAGCACAAGGAGGGGGCTTGGAAAGGGATGGATCACTGTGCCTCCAAAGGCAATTCAGCTTTGGCACTCTCTAGGAGCTTATCACAACATCTCCCTGTGCCTACACAAGGTCTCTATGCAGACTCTAAAACCCAGAGAAAAGTCTGCAGAACTAGGCAGAGCTTGGGAAAAGTCTCACACTTTCCAGTCTTTCCTGTCTATTGTTGGTTTTCCATTACTCTGCTTCTGGATGCCCCTGAAAAACCACAAGAACTTCCCTTCTTGTAGGGTTTCATCAGTTTTGCCTCAAGATGAAACTAACCAAAATGAAAACCAGCTGGATCAAAAAGAAATCTAATGAGCAAATAAGCAAACAAATCCAAACCTTCAGAAATTAAGCTGCTTTTAATTCTGTATCTGGTTTTGGCCAAACTATATATTCGTTTTTAGATCTTTTTCTTCCGGTCAGTTCATATGTTCTTTGCAAGAAGAATCACATTTGGTTTTAGTCTCCTACCGGTCTCTGATCTGTATTTCTGTTTTGCTGCCATTGGGCAACTGCTTTGCCACTATGTTCTTGCTTATGTCATGGGACCATATTGCTGGTGATTTTTGGCTTAAACTCAAGCTTTTGGTCAGCACCTGGTAAGAAAAATATGCCTTGCTTCTTTTTATTTAGGATCTGAAATACTTTTGTCACTTGGGTTGATGCTACACAGAGACAGTTTTCTCTAAATCCTCTGAAAAGCTTTGTGCCTCTACTATCCTGTTAACCAATTTACACTTAAAGGCAGGTAAAAGGACAATTCTAAAAATCTCACTTGAACTGAGGAGAATATGATCAATCAATAATTAACGCTGTTCGCATTCAGTAGGTAGAAATTCCTGCTTACAGAATGTTTCTCTTGGCATATCATGCTTGTCGGCTTCATTTTCAACTTGAGCTGCCAGCCGGTGATAGCAACAGACTTACAGCAGGCGTTCTGCAGGCTTTTTATCTGCGGTGGGTACTAATTTTACAAAGTAAGGACACAGGAATAACTCAGAGAAAACAAGAATTCCAGAGCTGGACTGCTGGGACAGGCATCTGGATAATTACTTTTAATACAGATTATTGAAAAATAAACTGTTCTGTGCTAAAGGGAAGATATTTAGGGGTTTGAAAGAGGAGGCAAATTAGGCGCATGTAAAGGACAGGCGACTGGCAGGCTGGGGAGCGAAAGTGGATTTTTCCAAAGGAAAAGCAGAGCCTGACAAGTTTTTCCCACACCGCTCCCCCATGAGGCCAGCCGGACGTGAAAGAGCCACATTTGTGTTNGAGGCCGCGCTCCAGCCCTGCCGTGAGGGAGGGCGCGCTGTGCTGCCGGCCGCGGCGCTCCTCAGCTCCGCTGCTTTCTGTTTTAGCCTCTTTGTTTCCCTTGTCCTGCTGCCAGCAGGGCAGACAGTGCGGGCAGTCAAGGAGCAGCTGCCTGCCGGAGCTCGGAGGCTCACGTCACACGGGCAGGGCTGCCGGGGCACAGCCAGCCAGCGAGGGGGTGAGGTCAGGTGAAATATTAGCCACGTTCTCTTGGCTTCCCGCCAGGCCCTTTCAAATATTTCTTTATGTGCTGCTGATGCTGTGCTTGTTTGGCATTTAAAAGGTATGCTCCGACAGGATTTCACAACGAGCTGCCATTTTACGGTTCAAAACACATGCGAACTTATCACCCATGGAAGTGTGTGTCTCCATGAACCCCTTCCTCTCCCCTCCCTCGGGGCTTGCAGCAGAGCCACTCCAGGCAGATCAATCATGAGGACTGTGTAAGAGGCTAAAAATAATGCAAGTCATAAAAGTCTGGAAGCTGTTGCTCATTTTGGGGTTTGAAGATTCCAGTGTCGGTCAACACCAATGACTTGCTATCTGGACAGTAGTAAATAAGGGTCAGATATTCTTCTAAGGTGATTAACATGACTTGCAATCCCCTTCCTCAGTGCCTCTTGCCAGAGTGTGTCTCTTCAGTTTCCCAGGTTGCAGGGAGCAGGCAGATATTCTTGACAGTTCGTCATGAGCAGAATTTCATCCTAGATTCAGAAAAATAGTGTTGGAAGACAGAATGAACTGAGCCTGTATCCTGCATCCTGACAGATGCCAGTCAAACCAGTTCTTAAAGACTCCACCAGTGCTGCAGGCAACATGTGCCAGTGCTTCCTTGTTCTTTCTAAAGCTTCTCTTTATCCAGATGGGAGCATGGGCTAGGTTCTTTATCTACCTGTCCAGCAACATAAAGGCAGAGCAGCATGTTGCTACACTACTGGTGACTTGCAGAATGTCCTATAGACAGTATTTCCTCCAGGTCAGGGTGGGGATGGTGAGGAGGATAGTTTGATAAAGTCTGGAGTGCAAATTCAAATGGCTGAAATACGTCTTGTGCCCAGGATAAACAACAGAGAGATCAGAGAAGTGAGCAAATGCAGGCATGTGCTTTCATGGCTTGTGTAGGGTTGTATCTTAATTTTGTGCTGGGATTTGTAATATTGTTCTCAAAGGAAACTAATGCACTGAAGACAACACTAATGAAGTGCTCTTCTTTAAAGAAACAGGAGATTTGGTTACTCAGGGATCAAATATTTTGTTTAATCTAGACTGGTTCTTTGACAAATTTTGTTGGCTGAACCATTATGCTAGTGCTGTATTAACAATATGAAAATGGGCAGAGGGTTTTTTAAAAATTATTTGTAAGGAATAGGTAATATTCTGATTACCTTCTAGGCAATTTGCACTGCTCATTTTTCTTTTTAATCTCCTGGAAGATATGGGAAGAGTAGCGTGAGAAGACACACACACACACACGCACACACACACACACACACACAGACACACACACACACACACACAGAGTTTACCTAGAGAGGTCACTGCAACATCCTCGGTGGATGCATTCACAAAGGCATGAGACAACACTCTCAAGGTTGGTCAGAGGGGATCACTGCCTGCCTTGTAGGGTTTGGATCTCACACAGGACTCTAAACCCCAGAAGTGAAGAAAACTGTGCACTGTCCTAATCATGGGAATTATTTTAATATCATGAGGTATTTTTAAAAAAGTCTACGTTTCTTTTTTTCTTGTGTGTAAGAGAGAAAGGCAGACACTGTGTTTTGCCAGTTCTTCTGGATGGACAGAGAGTGATGCCCTCTTCTGTAACAACTCTGCCCGGCCTCCTGAGAGTAGGAAGTTTCCAGCTGGCCCTCAGACTCTTAAGTTCTAATTAATTTATTCTAGATCCTACCAGCCCACATCGGCACTCCTCTCTTGCTCAACAGTTATGCAACCCGAGAAAAACATGGTATTAATCCCTGAATTTCCAAGCTCTGTTCCTGCACTGAAATCTTCTTGCCTATCTCTCCTACTCCTGCTGGTCCTGGATTCCCTGTCTCAGGGTGGAAGAAGGCAATGCTAGAGATGCTTCACTTGGCTGCCACTGCTCACAGACCTGGTGCTGAGGGATGGAGAGTGAAGGAGCAGCAGAGCGCATCATGACTGCTGGATCATTGACTGATATCCAGAATTAATCATCTCACATGTCCTTCTGCATAACATGGATCAAAGGGTTTCCCAGCATTTGTTCCTGTTTGAACTATTGATTTTCTTTGCATAAACCAGCCAAGTTTAATTAAATTATGCACAGTGATAAAGAATCTACCCTCTGCTCCATGTAAATTGTTCCAGCAGTTAATTTCTCCTCTCTGCTGAAACCACATGCCTTATTTCTAGGGCAGATTGTCTAGACAGATGTGTGTGAGAGCCCGCTCCAAAATGTTGCTTCAAATACAGGTATTCCTAAATTACACCTACACAAGCCTTTCCCTTTGCTCTACTGAAGAGCTTCACCTTGTGGAAACTCTTGCTGTAAGATGCATTTTCCAGTCCTCAGTCATTCAGTGAATTCTCATCTAAAACCTCTTGACTTGTATGTGTGAAGACAGAACACTGTTAAACTGAGACCAGTTACAGGCTTTGTCCATAGCATCCAGAGTTCCCAGGTTCATCCACACAAGGATTCCTTTTGTTGATGCAAACATTTCCTCCTGTTGGGTTATCTGCTCTGGCCTCCCTGCAGACTCACTGCTTCTAAGGGCTCCATTAACCTCTGAGGATGACCTCAAAGATTTGTCCTCTAATGAACGACTTTACTTTTGGCTGCACTGAAGTTCATATCAAAAATTTGTTGCCTATGTGCAGTTTTCCAAGCATATCACATTGCTGCTACTCAGGGACTTGATTTCTTCTTTATTGACTGTTTATAATTTCATTTGAATTTGGGTGTGTCCATGCCCACTGAGCTATCCAGAGACTTCAGATAAAATACTTAAGAGGAATAGAAACAAAGACACCTCCCCCCCGGCCCCGTCCCACCAGTGCTCCTGAGGCACAAGGCTGAATCTCGTATCTTAGACTTACTTTAATTTTGTCTGCCTAGCAGAGATAACAGAGCTCTGGAGGAGAACCTCTAGCTCATCTCTCCTAATGAATGAGAAGGAGCAAATGCCAAATTTGCTAGGCATGACTAGCTACACCAGTGGCTTGTAGGCTAATGTCAGCCCTGGTGGCATTGCCATGTGATTTTTCTTGGAAGAGATGGGGAGTGCCAGTAGAACTGTTCCTGTAGGGAGCCTTTCTAAATTACCATATGAAACCTCCTCATGCTGCTGTAATGCAGACTAGAGAGCAATCTGCATCCCCATCTCCCCAGCTCTAGCTGCAGCAGTGGTGCCTGATGATGGATGAGGGTGGAGGCAGCTTTTTGCATCAGGGGATGCTGTCTGCTCGTGTGGGTTGTGCCACCAGAATTAAGTCCCAAAGCTGGTAAAAGTGAACTGCTGGTTAGTGTAGAAGATAACTGGACTCCTCTGCAAGGCACAGGATGCTGTGTGTGGTGTTCTGCATGAAATTTAATGCTGAAGTGTATTCAGAGTGCATTGACTAGACAACCCTTCAAGAGACCTTTATGCTACGATTCCTAGTCTGGAGTTGCCACTCAGCTGACCATGAAGTAGGTACTGAGGTCAGTATGTGTGAGATGGTGGTGAGTGTGGGCTGCACAGAAACCTAGGAATGCTGAGGTTCAATAGTGAGGTACCAAATGTGTATGGGAAATACCAGGCTTGGTTGCAAGTGCCTCAAGCAGTTTGAGCATTCCTCCTCCTTTTTCCTGCCCCCCCCCGCAGACACCTGTATCCTTTATAGGATCTAGCCATGGTGATTTTGACTGCAGATGTTAAATATTGTTTCTATCCACACTAGGGCTCTACTTGTTCAGTTTTTTCACCATCCATTCCTCTTCAGCCATTTTTCATCACTTCAACCTTTTACCTCAGAGTGGTCCTACTATTTCAGGTCTTCGTTAAAGTTTAACTGGTCATGAATACAAGTCAGGTTGTGATCTCATTTACTTCTGCTACCTTAATAGAGTTTCTATGGGCTTGTAGTGATGTACAGGAGAATAGAATCTCAACCCTACTGCATATTTGCTATGTGCTAACAGCATATTTGGCTGAGTACAGAACGTGGACAACAAAAAGACTGATATGTAATAGAGAGCTGTTTTCTCACAGATGCTGCTGCCTGGGCTGCTTGCACTGAGCACTGCAGTTATGACAGGGTCTCCTTCCACAGTGCCCCTACAGCCCCCAGAATTACTGAGAAATTTTTTCCTTTAAATGCCCTGCTAACTTCTAGGTGTCTTGCTGACTGGCTTTCAATCAGATTGAAACGTCAATATGATGTTAATATGTAACAATTATCACCAGTACCTTTTCACACCTTTTCCTTAGAAGATGCAAAGAAGCCCAACGCCCACCTGTTCCTAAATCCCTGTCATCAGTTTGAAGCAGATTCAGGTGATATGTTGGACCTTTATCAGTTTTTATCACCTGCAGTAGGCCCTGGTATAGGACTGCTCTAAAATATGCTTTCCCTGGAAGCCTTCCAGATTTCTCCAATTGCAATTTCCTCACGAGCCAGAGAGAGCTTGTACTGTGCAAAACAAGAAACAGAAAAACAAAAGCTGAGAGGATAAAAAATAGCTCAAATGACTTAATTTCTGTTTTAATTCCAAGAATACATGCGACCCATGATATTTCCCACATACAGCTCCTTTCTCTGCAGCACAAAGAGGATATATTTTAAACAGTAGTGTTAAATTAATTATATGTTGCTACTGGATAATGGTCTGCTGTGGAGAGATAATTGTTGAGACAAAGCTGAGGTATTTATTGAAGATAAACATTGAGACAAAGCCAAGATGTTTATTTTCTAAGCACCAGACCTTACTGCAGACAAAACATATAATATCATTAGCATTATTCTTAATGTGTTGGAAGCCTGAGCATGTCCCATCACAAATTCTTGTTAACTTGGCAGTGGTAGAACTGGGACTCAAATGAGAAATGCACCCAAGCTGATCCAAGTACTGATGCCAGAGGGCAGCTCTATTGACCATATCAGGAGCACGTGTTGCCCTCCTTGGCCAGTGTTTGCCCTTCTGTAGCTCAGGGAGATGGCCGAAGTGCTGCCTGCAGACCTGATCACTCACAGGTGAAGCATCAGGAAGAATACATTTCTTTTTCATTGATTCAATAAGCAACTAAATCAAAACATTTCCTGATTCTTCAGGTTCATTTGAGGTAATGAAACCATAGGAAATATGACCAGCCTGTCGTCAGATCAGTATTTTACAGTTTTCAAAACTAATTTTACAGATACCTTTGAATAATTCATGCACAGGTTTGTATCTGAACACTGGTGAAGTACAGGCCCATACAAGAACATGGGCAGCTTCAAGCAGAAGCAGGGCCTGATCCCACGTGGTAATGGAGAAGAATGGGCTCTGTGATACACCTGGGTGGTGTGTGCAGCTGCCTTGGCGTGTTTGGGTGTGGTGGGGCTTCTCTGGGTACATGCTGGTGCAGGTTTGCTTTTGTGAATGTCCTGTGGAGGCTGAGAGCCGTGGCCGTGCTGGCTTCTAGGAGGGGATCCCAGCAGGTGAGGGGTGTCCTTTCGTCCTGGCTGTATCCACACTGTGACTTGCAGCACTACTGAGCAGGGTCCCAGCCTTGCCGTTCACAGCAGTCACTGGTTTTGGCTTTGCCCTTGATAGCTGTAGAAAGTTGTATCAACAGACTGTTTTCCACCATTTTGTCCTGGGTATGTGAAGATAGTTAACCACCCAGCTCCTACTGATTGCATTGGTCATCGGACACCTACATACATCCACAGGCATAATTTCCTAAACTCATTCAAAGAGGGCAGCAACATCACTGAGTATTTTGATTTCAGATTATATGATCTGAACATGTTTCAGATTGCCTGTAAAGTGAATGTGTGTACATTCACATGCCACAAAATACCACATGCCACTTTATTATACAGAGCAGAAAGATGATACAAACTTCTTACAAGTATTCTACTTCTCAAGACTGTAACCCAGATCCTTTTTAAAAAAGATAACTGAAAAGTGGGACCTAATCTATCTCATGTCTGTGACCTGATTTTGAAAGGTATTGAACATCCAGGATTGTCTATCAGCATCAGCTGAAGGAATAAAAACTGGGGTCTCCACCCCTCTAGAGAAATTAAACAATTTCCAAACAATCCATCCTTTCTGTATGTGTACTGATATATTGCAAAAAAAACCCCAAACCCTGAAGAAAAACCCCATGTAGTTCTTTATTTGGACTATGATGGATGGCTGTGTTACGTCTCTGTCATCAGCACTTTCCTCACTAAACCCAAATCATAGCATTGTCCTGAGAACTGCTGAGTTGGTTCGTGCTGCTCCTGTGGGATTAACTACTGTGTAGCCATTAGTAGCTCACTACAGACTGGCTGTGCTCCACAGTGATCTTCTGCATCTCCCTTTCTGCTGGTTTTGTGGGTTTCCTCCAGTAAGCCAGGCACTGAGGGAGATGGTGATCCGCCAGGGCTTGCCCTAATGCACCCTCAGGTCACAGCCAGATGTCCCTTCAGGAGCGACATGGAGGGGTTTGCCAGACCTGCCCCAAGGAGTATAGTCAGTATTACTGAGAGCTATGAATTAATCCTGATTGTTTGCAAGGCTCTTCAGCTTATTGGAGGTTAATTCTTGAGATTCAGAGCTCTAAAAAACTGTTCTACTTCTGCCCTAAATAGCTTTTTCTTACCACAGTGATTTCTGTACCTCAGAGGATTTTGTCTGAGAGCACTGAAGCTGATTGTAGTCTTCACTCTGCAACTTGCTGTGATCTTTTGTAGTGGCCGTGAAGGATCTCAAAGGTAAAGAGCCTCAATGATGCTTGAAGTGTCATAGATCACCTATGAGTAGGGAAGAGGTCAGATTGATTCATAGTCACCTGTGTCAGGTGTAGTTTTCTTGCAGGGAGTCTGGCAAACATTCCCTGCAGAAGCTGAATAACATCAGTCAGGAGTTCAGAGCTGCTACCAGATTAAAGACTGACTTAGCCAATAGGTAATTGACTTAGTCAATTGGTAATTGACTTAGCTTCAATACCATTACCAATAGCTGCACAGTGGCTACAAGCCCTTAAAAAAATGTTTTCCTTAATTTATCGGAACCTTCTCTTCCACTGCAAGTCAACTTCAGACATCTGTTCTCATATACACAAAGACTGCTGATGTCACAGCTGAGGTCAAGAGGCATTTTGATGTTGATTTTATCAAGTGTGTGTTCTAGTACCCTTTGCACATGCTATTGTACTGCTTCTTCATCAAGACATGAATACAATGTTTGCTGGTTTTGAAAAAAGTGTATTAGTAATGTGAAACACTGAGCCCAGCCCAAATATCAAAAGAACTTGTAGGTGCTTCCCACTGGAGGTTTGCTTGACAAAACCAGTGGTCTGTGCCTTACCATACATGACCATATTCTTTGTGCAAACTTCTGCTGGTTTGTATATATGTACTAGATCTGAAATAATTACAATTCCCATACTTATTCCATAAATTCCAAATTCCAAAATGCATGCTTTCATAACTTCAATTAATACTAGAGTTGTTTTCATTATTTGCATGTTGTGCTCTGGTGATCATAAAACAAGAAAGATGCTTCAATTCAAGGAGAAGGAGTGGAAGGAAGGACAGATCAGAAGTTGCAAGAGCTGAAGGAAAAGAAAGAACTGTTAAGTCTTTTTCTTCAAGCAGAAAATTATTTATAAATATATTCATATTCATAACATTTAAATGAACTTTCACAGTCTTAACAAAGTCAGCATTTACCAAGAAGAGGGGCAGTCCCCATTTCTATCCAATTTAAGCCTACTGACAGTAGTGGCTGTGTTTCTCACTTAGCTGTTGTGAAAATTTGGGGCACAAAACTTTCTGCTCTGTGTCTTCTAGCGGTTTGAAAAATCACAAAATTAAGCAATTAACAAAAGTAACTCCAGACTGCCTCTGAGGTGTGGGAAGACCTCAAGACTCCCCTCCACCTCACCTTTGAGCTAATTTTTCCAAATTGCTGCTAAAGCTCCAACGGGGCTAAAAGGCTGAAATGAAGGGACTGTCTCTTTTTAGAAAATGTAACATGTTGTAAATAGTGCTCCGCATTGTTGACACTCCTTTAAGCACTATTGGGGGCAATGCTTTGGACCCATTTGTCTCCCTTGAAATGAAATTATTGGTAGCATTAGCTGATAATTTATTTTAAGCAACATCAGTTGCTGCAAATGACAACATTCCAGAAGGCTTATTTAAAATATAGTGTATTGTGTAATTCTTTTTATTTGTCTGTTGCACAATCTATTTGCTGATACTTGTTTCTCTCCCTCCCTCTCTCTCCCCTAGGCTATCAAACAAAGTTGCCCTGCCCAACCTTACACTCATCCATCATCCTTGACTTATTAAGAGAGTAACTGCAGAACATTTACAAGTGCATAGGATGGATTGCTGGCTGCTTTTCAAGAACACAGTCAGTGCTACAAAAACTTTCCAAGATGGCAAATTTTCTCATGTTTCCTGTTCCTTGCTTTGCTAGAACCTGCTAGAAGGAATAGTTTCTTGAATTTAGGGTTACTAATCTAGGTTGATGCCAAAGCTGTTACTCATTCATGTCTAGTACCAGATTTTTATTTTATCTGAATAGAATATTTCTTTTTTGGTAACTGTGTGTTAAAGAGGTATTGGGTGATATTAGAAGGAAGGAAGAAAGGGGTCAGGATAAATGCAGATATTGGAGGGCTAGTGTTATAAGACTTTCTCAAGGTTAGGCTTAGAAAAATCAATGCACAAAAGTAGAGGTTAAGAGAGTTTAAGTGTCTCACATGAGGAGTGTAACCAAATGAACGTCAAATGGATCATACTGCATGATGACTTCTTAGTGATTATAAGAGAGGTTGGGATGGAGTGGAGTTGCCATGTAATAATCTAAGACTCTGATCAGCAACTTAGGGTGTCTATGCACAAAGGTGTCTATGCTAGTGCAGTACAATTTATTCCCAGAGCTTGAAGAGCTGAGAAACACAGTGCAAAGGCTGCATGCAGGCCAGCACTGAACCAGACATGATGTAGCTTTGACTTCTGTGCCAGCTGAACATGATTATTTGGCCTTGCAGTCTCACTTGGCATATCTACACATTTGCTGTGCTATGTGGACTTGCCAAATCAACTCAGTGCTAGCTTGGGGATCTCTGCATCGTGTTGTCTGCAATTTAAATGTACCCTTGAAAATGAAGGTAATCTGTTTGACTTCTAGAGGGGAAAATGCATCCTGACTAGCCAGCACTGGTCTAATTAAGTGAGACTATTGGAAGACCAAAACTTGTCAGTCTGTACAGTGACTTTACAGACAACAATATCATGGCAGGCACTGACAAGCTGCTCCATTTGAGCATCCTGTATTCTGCTCAGTGAAAAGCTCCAAGCTTTTCTTTTCTTGTTGCGATACTTGCAAATCCAGAGATCAGCAAACAGTTAAGAAGTTATTCCCAAGAGGATGCAGTCAGTGGTCAGGAGGTGCCACTGGGCACAGGACAGTGTGGGGAGAGGTTCTGGAGTCAGAGAAGCAGCCGTCAAAGTCAGCCTTAGTGGTAGGCAAACAGACAAACTTCTCTTTTGTTGTGGGGCCTTTTCCACTGTCTTGCCTTTGTTTTTAGAAGATCAGGCTCTGCTTTAGCAAGGCTGTTTGCTGATGGACGCCACTATGCTGGTGGAGGCAGAAGAACTGAAGTTTAGTCAGGACTGTGAGATATTACATATATAATTACATCTGACTGCAGGGAAGTGGAGACTGGAAGAGTCATGGGGCTCTGTGGTAGGGGACTTGGAAACTGGGAGCCTGGCACCAGGAGGGGAGGCATCTGATGGGATCAGGAATGTATTTACACAATTATAATGACAAAATTTATAAACTTGCATTTTTAAATTATTTTCTGTGCCAGACCAACAACTGGCCACAAGCTTTTGTTTATCATCCCCAGTAAATTTGGCAAGTTGAAGGGCATTTACTATCAGGAAAAGTAGCATAGTTTTGCTACTAAAACATGAGTAATTTTCAACAGCCTCACATTGTGAGTTGCCACGCAATAACAACACTGCTTGGTGACTCCACCCTGCTTGCACAGCAGTTATCTGGCTTTTACCACTCTACTTCATGTTTTGCAGGACGTCAGCAATCACAGCACAGAACAGTGTTAAGGGAGCATTTACCGAAGTTGTTGTTTGTGAAAAAATATTACCAATTGAGCCACAGTGACATGAAACACTGAGGATAAATTTCAGTGATAAATTCTTCTACACAGGAGGGAAGCTGAACCGTGTAGAAGAAAAAAAGCTGAAAACTGATGGTTCCTCCCCTATAGGGATAGCTGCAGCCTTCTGCTCCCTTTTGTCATTTTGTTTCATATCTTCCCTCTGACTTTTCTTCTTACTGTATATTGCTGTGATGTACATCACAGCTGATACCACCCAGCCTTAGCAATCCCTTGCCTTACTTTCTGTCTCTCCTCCTCCTCTTCCTCTCAGTGACTTTTATTTTCATCCAGAGACCCCATCTTACTAATTTGGCTTCCCTCTCCATTCTAGTGTGGCTTTCAACTCTAGTTCAACAGTTTCAACAAAATCCCTGGTTATCAACCTGATATTCATCAAGCACATTTTGCTTCCTCTTGCTTAAGTCTCCTCCAGTACAAGCTTTAACCTTTGCTTTACTATTTGGTTCTTCCATTACTCTCAGGCCATGAATTCCCACAAAGCTTTCATAGTACTTGATCTAAGTCTTCAGCTGTTGTCGTGGAGCTTCTGTGTTGCACTGACACCCTGAGTGCTGGCTATAACCCTGACCGTAGTCTGAGGAAGAATGTGTCCACAAGAAGCACTGAATGTTCATAGAAGTTCACCCAGATTTTAGAGACAATTTCTGGTCTCTGGCTGGCACATCTGATTCAAAGAAAAATCAAGTACCGGTTGTCTACTTTCAAATTTGTCTTCTACTTTCTACAGATTGTTTTGGTTTATCCCTAAGCAAAAGATTCCTGTCTTTTTCTTTACAATACTCTGGAAGTAAACCTATTTTATTGGATTATTCTCCTCACTCTTTGATTCCTAGGGCAAATTATCTGCCCAAGCAGTCCAAGAAACTTCTGCTCCATTTAACCCTCCTAGGTTAGCACCAGCTCAGGAACCAGCTTCTTAGACTTCACTTTTTTACACTTTTCCCTTGTCAGCTTCTTTGTCAGTCAGCTTCATGCTATCATCACCCACACAGCAACTAGTGGCAAGGTCACTGTAAAATTTATACAACTGCTTTCTTACAAATTACCCCTTATGCTTGCCTCAAAAGCAGTTCCATGTCCCAGTGCCTAGAAAGGCTGTGAGGCTTATTTTTTTCAGGAGAAGACATGCCAGGCCTCCCTCCCTCCAGAGGGAGCAGCACATTTTGTTTTGTCCTTTGAAATTCTTAGTATATCAAAAGGATCTTATTCTGATGCTATTTTCTGATTTTTTTTTTTAATTTACATTCTCCCTATAGTTCTTCTCATCCTCCCCTTCCCTGTGAGGTCCAGAACCATCAGTTTCCCAAATTATGCCAAGAGTCAGGAGGTGTGGTGGATGCTAATCTGGGTCACACAACTTTCACTCAATTATCTAGGCTACCCAGTTCTGACTCATTTCAGGTAATGAGTTCAAGATAAATCTCTAAGCCATTGAGAAGACAATATAACTAGCTGATGTCATGTTTTCACCGTGAACAAAATTCCTAGGAGCATTGATTTCCAAGCTGATACTAGTGGGTTTGGGTTTTTTTCCTTTATCTCATAGACTAGAGCAGTCCCTTTCCATGCCAAACCAAGAATGCTTGCAGGAATTTCCTACAGATTGACCATTGACATTAAATAAATGCATCAGGCCTCTGTAAGAAACAGAGTAGACCATTCTTGAAGTCAAAATATCACACTTGACTGTAGTGCCCACATCTCTGCTCCCTGAGGAAAGTTTCGTAGAGGAACAGAGAGAGGAAGGAAAAGAAAACAATTTCTATTCCTGTCCCTTGTTTTTCCATGTGGAATGCATTGGGAAATTGTTTACCTGGAATCATTGGTTCATTGGACACTGCTGGGCATTGTTTGGCCCTGATGGCCAATGGAATGCACCTGTGTCTGCACTCCCTCGGAGGAGGGAGTCACGAGAGAAGTTACAGTTAGTTAGATATGATAGTAAGAAGTTAGGATGTAGTTTTAGGATCTCCTCTTTAAATAATATATTAATGTATTGAAATATAGTTATAATAAAGAAACTATTCAGCCTTCTGAACTGGAGTCAATCATCATCTCTTCCCATCTCGGTTTCAACAGCATTTTTCCCTGCCACACTTGACATCTTAGCTGGAATTAAAAATCCTGTTATATGATGCTAAAAACTTCAACCACCTTCTACTGAAAGCTGTTTAGGAGAAAACAAAGTTCTAATTCTCATTCTCCCTTCCTTGTTTTTAAGGTGAATTTAACTCTGTTAGAGGGAGCAAAACTGAGAACATCATACAAAAATGGTATGTTTTCTGAGAGTGCAAAACCTATCTTGCTGTCTATCCTTGGAGGACAGAACCCATCCTTAGCTGGTTTGTACAGTTTACCATCAGAGCTGTAAGCTCACAAAGCCTTACTGTCACTAAGAAAATAAGCACATTAAAATCACAAAACACTTGAATGGAAAAACATAAATCTTGATTTGCTGTCATCAGTCCCCTGAAGTGCCTGATGCTGGCAGAACAGGTCTTTCAAAACTGTAGGCCAGCTGCTCAGCTCGTGCAAATCAGCATAAGATGTTGTGAAGAGGAAAAACATTGGTACTGCTTAGAGGTTGTTTTAAAGAGATCAGTGAGTAACTAAATGTTCAACATGCCCACTGGGATGTGTATGAAACAAAGAGTCTAATTTGCAGAGAAGAAGATTTAAATTATATATGAAAAAAAGATTATCTAGTGGCTAAGCAAGAGGCAGGCTGTGTTGCTAATCTCCTTCACTGGGGGTTCGTAAGAGCTGATTAGACCAACATCTGTCACACATGGATTCTGGATTCTGCTCCAGTGGAGAGGCTGAACTGCGTGTTCTCTGGACATTTCTTCAGTGCTTGAAAAGCATGAAGAAGTGGGCCTCAGCATTGAAACAGTTATGGATTAGCAAAACACCTTTGTCTTCTTGCTTCCTGTTCAAGACAGAGCACAAAACTCACAGATTGGTTCAATCCCATGTGTTAATCCCTGTGTTATTCAGCCTGCACTTAATTTCTGAGCACAGCTAAGAGAAGAGACAGGCAGTACATGTAAATCATTCTAGCAAATCCACTAGCAAATGTTAAATCAATCCAGTAAAATTTTAATACTCCTTTTCATGCTAAAGTGAGCTATAACTGCTATTTAACTTAGTAGTTAACAACATTATATAACTATCTAGTTATTACTGTGTAACTATAAACATATAGTTATAAAATTGTATATGGTAGTTACTTATTAAATAGCTGTAACAGTTATGTGGTTTTTATTCAGAAGGCGTTTTACAGAGTCAAAGCAATGGAAAAAGTTCCATTTGCTTCAATGGAAAATGTGTCAGAATTAAAAGGAGAATATTAGTGTATTTTGACAATTGGTGGTAGGCACAGCAGAGCCATAGTGGTAACATATAACTGTAATTCACAGTGTTCACTCTTCCAACAGAATTTGCTAAACATGTTACAGTAAAAAAATACATATTCTTCCATCTTCGTCTACCATTTGACATTTGTTCAATGTCAAGAACAAGAAGTTATGAGTATTTTAGTAGTGCATGAAGTAGATCTTAGTGGCATCTCTTCTGTGGGATTCTCTGTCCTGGCTTGCCGCTCTCCTGCTTTGTGTGCAGTTTAAGGATTTATTTGAGAAGAGGGATAGGACAACTGTACTTTGAGAAGGGCATTGTAATTTCTCCAGAACCCTGTGTTGTTCAGGTCACTGGAGTGAAATTGTTTTGAGACAGGAAAATGCTTTACCACCTAGCGCAGTTAAGGCTGAGACCAAGCTTGAGCAAGGGTTTTCTCAAATTATGCCTGTGGGATGGGTTGTGCATGCATCTGCAGCCTCAGGGGCACTTCTCAAGGCTAAGACCCAAGGCTTAGACACACCACATTGTTTGTGCACAAGGGAAAGAGAGGGCCAGATCCCTTGTGAAGCCTAGAGGGAGGTCTCCCATCGAGCTACTAATGATCAAGGCCAGGTAAGAGTACCAACACACAGGTTAAACCAATCTGTCTGTGTATGACAGACATAGGAAGTCCAGTGAGTGGAAAATAGTGCCCATCATAAATGCACAGAAAACATAGTGTAGCTTCCCGGGTTAGTATGACAGCCCTTTTTTTGAGGTTTTTAAAGGTATCCCATTGGTAGTTGACCCTGACACATCTCTGCCAGATGGTTTTACCACCATCTGTGCACTATAAATTGCTAGGCCAGTTAACATTCAATTACCTGCTGGTGTTTTGGGGCATTATTCTACTGGACAGCAGAGCCAGCTGGGGATCAGCAGTGCTTATGGGTTTAGGAGGAATGTCACACAGGCACAGATCCACTGTTCACAGAGCCACCTCTGCTCTGGCAGAGGGTTCTCTGCAGTTGTGTTGCAGTCTGAGGATAAAATTAAGCAGCACACCCAAAGTGAGCTTACCAGCATTAAATGAGGCAGTCCTATTCCTCCCTCCTTCCTACTTCCCCACTGTCCTAGTCTTTCCCACACTCCTCTTTTTCACCCTGCTAATAATAAAGCCTTTATGTTAAGGAACCATGCTTGACCTCAGTGGGCTACTAGCAGAGCCCCCTTGGGTCCCTATTGCTTTTCCAGTACCAGGACTGCAGAGCGGGTACACTCATGTCTGGCACCACTGGTATTAAGCCCAAGATGGTAAATCCAACCAGATTGTTGAGCACTGGACAGAAAAACATACCTTGCTTTGTAGTGGGATAATTAGGCTTGTTATCTCTGGCCATGTGGCAGTGTTGTTAGTGCTGTGTTGTCTCTGGGTAACCCTGTCTGGATGTCCCTGTGTCAACCCCTCCAGTACCTATATGACTGGGTTCCTGCTATTCTCTGGAGTCTTCCAGTCCTTCTGTTTAATGCTGAAGTTTCTTTGAATTGTGCCACTTGTAGTTAATGGAAAATGTGCTATTACAAAAGAGGAAAACTCAGTTTTTACTCTGTTTTTGTAACTTCTAGTAGGAGTCTCATAGGGTAGAGTACAGAACACTGTCATCTCCTGGCCTTCAATAGTAAAAGAGTACTACTGTTCACGGTACATTTTGTACCATGAAGAGCTCATCACTGAGAAAGAACAGGAAAAGCACATGGAGATTAAGGATTTTTTTATAATGGGGTCCCAAAAAGGAAACTGTGAAGTAGGAGTCTGAATGTAATTTTCATTTAAATGAAATTGTTTTCTGAAATTTCTTTTTTTTTTTTTAATCAAAATGTCTCCAAAGCAATATCAGTTTTGTCAAGAAGAGTGAGAGACAAAGTAATTGAAGAAGTAGGCACACATCATGTTCCTTGACAATGAAATTAGATAACTTCCTAGACTAAGATTCTGACTCATTCCCTGCTTTGCTGTAATGCAAGTGTCAAGGATGGAAGGATTTGTGAGTCCCACAAAAGAAACTTGGATGGAGATACTGGAAGATCAATGCCACTTGTGCCTTCCAAAGTGGAAAACCAAGAGTTTTAGTCTGCAAACAGATGTCTCAGCAAATTTCTGACAGAAAGTTGAAAGACATTATTTCAATCTCTAAAGAACAAAATCAAAAATAATTTTAATACTTAAATGTGGTCTTAAGTAGGTCTTAAGTAACTTAGATGGCACATTTGGTCCATGCTACTTTTGCCATGGGATTGTAGTAATGCTCTATTGGAACAAGTGGAAAATAGTAAAAAAGAAATGATAGCACATTGTGTGTATGGCAGAAGGCAAAAGCGGAGTGGTAGAGAAAGTCGGGAGTCAGAAGCTGGTAGAGGCTGGGGCTTTTTTCTCAGTCTAGACCTGAAGTTATTTCTATTAGTTATGAGGATCTATCAGTCCCTAGGGGTCCCTCTGAAGCAGTCTGTGGGTCTTGTGGGCTATGTTAGCAATTGGAGTGCCAGGACCACCTCTGGTCACACAACCAACGTGTCCCGCCATGCCCAGGCAGGTCAGTCTGCTGGGGAGCTGTATGGAGAGAAAATGCCCACTGAAAAAAGTGCATGGAGAGCCCAGGCAGAGGGCACCATGGCAGGAAAGAAAGGACAGTAGCCAAGAGGGTTTAGTAGGAGAGAGAAGAAATGAATTACAGAACGTTTGAGATGGTGGCACAATGCCCAAAATGTGATTCAAGCAGAGCACTGGATGCAAGCATGGAAGTGCAAAGAAGCTGTAGATGTGTAAACTGGATGTGTCACAGGGCACGTCTGTCTCCAAATCAGAGATCCAAGAAGACTGTGCATCTGCTCCCAAAGGCTGGGGATGCCTGTGCTCACAGGGAGGTCCTGACACGGCCTGGGCACCTCCAGCTCTGCTTCACCGCTTGGCCAGAAGCACCACAGCCCACATGGCTCTGTGTCCCGGTGCTGGGAAGGGCGGGATACAGGAAGCTGGCTGCTCTCAGCCCCACTCCCTCAGGGCCCATCCCATTCCCTGTTCCCAGAGCACACCTAACGCCCACGGATGGCATTTGGCTGCCTGCAGAGCTCAGCAAGGGCCAAGCTCTTTGAAAACAGGCCCTGGTTATGATAGAGGAGGTAGTGGGGATGGCACAACCATGTGGGATTTTTTTAGTTAATGCCACATGGTGGTTAAGGGTGCCTGCTCAGGGGAACCTCAGTATTAGGTCTTCCTCAGCCTGGAGAAGCTCAAGTGTACATTACCCAAGAGAGCAGCCTAATAAGCAGCCCATCTCTGGGAGGAGAGGAAACTTGGAGCTTGTTGTTGAAGCTGGATCTTGGCAGAATAAATTATACATGAGTCAAAGGGCCAGGAAGGGAGCAGCCAGGGGCAGTGTGACTGCAGCGTGGTGGCTATAGCAGAGCTGGGAAGGAAATAAAGCCTGGCATATCCCCATCGCCATGGCTGTTTCTCCATCTGAGCCCATCCAAAAGACAGTTCATAACCAGATGTGCTACATGTATCTCTTCGTGCCCAGAGATTTGTAGCAACACCCTAATAGCTCAGCTATCTTAGATGGCTTAAAAAACAGCAGGATGACTTCTGTGAGGATGTTAGAAACATAAATGTTTTAATAAAGAGCAAAATAACAAACTTCTTAACAGAGAAAAAGCGAGCCAGGGTAGGAGTTCCTTGCCCTGCTAGAAACACCTCACAAAAGCGATTTACTTCTTTTGTGCTCCCCTTTTTTAGGGAATTGTTGAGGCGGGACCTTTTGGCCTCTGTGCAATTAGCTGTCCCTAAATTTGATGTGATGTCCCTTTGGTCCTATGAGATGTCTTTTTAACTCATTAAGGAGAGAAGCTTCTGAGCCTCTTTCCTTTTCAGGGTGACAAAGGGTTTCTTGTTTACTTCTTAGCTGAACTCACACTCCTACACAGTGAAGATTGGAGATCTTATTTCTTGGAAGGAGACATTAACCTTTCACCATAGGCCTAGGCTCCTTTATGTCCCTGAGCCTTTCTTCAGAATCCTTATTTCTCAATGGCTACCCTGTACTCGTTTGGACCCACTCAGGTCACTAAGGATAGCACTTGGGCAAGTGCTTTAGGCAGCAGGATATCATACAGTACTTGGGTACTGGCATCACCACTGTCATGAGTTTTAAAAGAAACTGCTGTTCTTGCTTTTTCCTTTTTGAGGATATGGTTACAGGACTTTTATTTGGAAGAGACTTCTTGGGGATGGGTTCCAAATAAATGAATATTCCTAACTGCATTTCTCCATGAGCATCCCAGACCCTGGACAGGGGTCTACAGAAACACAGGACAATGTAGGTCAGAAGAGACTTCTGGGTGTCCAACCTCTTCCTCAAACTATTATCAAGTACAGCAAGTTTCTCAGGGCCACGTGAAGCTGAGCTTTGGATAGCTGCAAGAACTGAGACTCCACAACTTCATTGGGAAATCTCTTCCAGTGTTGGATTAGTCTCACTGTAAACATTTTTGTCTTCACAGCAACTTGTGATGATTGCCACTGTCCTTCCACTGTGCACCTCTGAGGAAGGTCTGGAACTGCCTTACCTTAGATAGCTGATGGCAGGAATTAGGTGTCTCCTTGCCAGGGTTTTGCATTGACACAACTCCCTGCTAAGCATTGGCATTCAGAGGTGCCTCATCTTCCCTGCACACTGTGGTTTGCTAGCTAGCACAGCATCCTGCTGATGGTCTGGGGGAGCAACCATCTAAATCTGTGTTGGATTTGGCACTGCTGTGGCCTAATTATATCATATGCCATTGAATTTTCAGCTATGCTCTGTTCCCTTGCAGTTTCCCCAATTCCTGTTTAAATTTGCAACATTGCCTGAGTAAAGAATCATATGGAGTGTGGCCAGCTATTATTTTTATTGAAAGAAGCAGATGCTGTGGAACAATTAAAAATCATTCTCAACACCATAAATGTTTCCAAATATAAGCAGATACTCAGGAATGAATGTACAGGAAAAGAGAATCTGTTTATTCTGTTGTCATTTTATACAGCTAAACCATTTCTTTTGTGCTTTGTTTACACTGAGATATGGGTCCTTTGTAGGTAGCAGTTGTACACCAGCTGTATGTATAGTTCCCTCTACAAAGATTACAGAAGGAACACACGGGCTGCAATGCAGAAAAGAAGAACTTCCTATAAAGTAAAGATACAAAAGATGTGCTGGACATTGTCTGTCTGTGATCCATGCAGAGATTCTTCATCAAATGTAATGTAAATGTGATCAGTCAGCTCCAGTGCCTCTGAATGGGTTACCTGGTCATTTAGTAAATGAACTGTGGTTTCAGGAGTGCCTCAGGCTGGTGTAGGCTGGTCCAGAAAGGTCTTGACTGAGCCCAAGCTAACAAACCCCAGTAAACTCACGTCTGCTCTTTGTTGCCACAGAAGTGGTGTTATACAAGAGCAGTTATTGAGAGCTGACTGTACCACCCTGGCCCAGCCAATGTAAGAGTTCCTCAGCATTCTGCTTCTGGGCTGGAGAGATCTGCAGTGGGTTTGGCTGCCTTTGAACCTTTCAGCTTATGATTTACACACTGTTATGTCTGAGCTAAAAATCCCTTTCCTTTAAAATACTTTAGTCCTTTTCCATTAAACTTCCCATTTAAAGTAATTAATTATTAGACATCTCTGTGACATGAATACTGCAAAGTTGACTGTATGGGCTTTTTCTTCTTATCTCCTAAGCTTTATCCCATAAAATAAGCTGGAAACCAGAAGAAAATTGCAGGGAATGTGCCTCTGTTAAATGGGGAACTACGATTTGGTGGAAGTAACAGCAAATAATTCACTTAAAGATAGTGGAGCTGCTCATGAGAGAAAGAATTTGAGAGTGGGAGCCCAACATGATTGTCAACCTTGTCCTACCAGACGCACACTGTGGAGATCCAGGCAGAAGCTAGCATATCTCACATGTCAGCTGCCGTGGTGTTTTCCAGGTGTCCCACAGCTCAGCAGAGCTTCACCTACTGCAGAGTACTCAACAAGAGTACTCCTCTCCTCCCCTTAGCTGCAAGGTTAAAAGCCAGTTTCTCTGCCAGGTGAGTCTGCCAATGCTCACTCCCAAATGATTTTTATCACCAGTTTCTTATACTTTGAAGAACAAGATGTATTTGGTATGATATAAAAAAAAAAGTGAAAATCACAAAGAAAAAGAGATTATGAGGAGTATAAAAATTACTAGACCAAACCCCCCATACCTTATATATACACATGGCTGGGAGTTAGAAACTGGTGGTGAAAGCAAGACAATGCAATCGTCATGACAGCAAATCCATCAATAACATGTTGTGCTTCTACACTGTAGTGCTTCATTTCTGGTCTGTTTCTTTCTTCCTCTCACTTACATGGGCTAATTTGCTAGTGTTTGCTTTAACAGTTTTCTGCAGGCTTTATCAGCAGCAGATTAAAAACCAGATTGTATGGCATGCAGCATTGGCTCCCATCTTGTGGTATCCAGTGGCTGCTCTATAGTAACAAAACCAGGTCTAACTAACAATATATACAAGCACTCAATAGCAATCTTTTCTTCAGAGTCTCTGTCTGAGATGATTCAGCACTAAAAGATGTCTCTAAGAATCTAAAAGTCTATAATACTGTCTTTTTTCTTCTTGAGCCAGAATTTTATAATTCCTTAAAGAAACCCAACCCCATATTAATATAACACACAATTACAAATGCTTATACCTGATGTACCATGCTGAATGTGCATAATGTTAAATTAGCCTTTGGGGTGCTTAGAGCTGTTGCTTGGGCCTATGTGGTTCCCTGGAGACACCAGCCCTGCTATTAGAGACAGTGCTGCTCCAGCACAAGATCTGACAACAGAACCTACTGTCACCCCTCCTGGTCTCTGACTACCTACCCTTGTGCTGGTGACCCAGAAACCTAAAGCCTATGCCAAATATTCTTAGTAACTCCACAAGACAGACTACGCACATTCATTTGCTGACCTCGAGAACTTCCTAGGAAAACTACCCCAGGAAAACCAGAATGAAATACAGGACAGACAAATGCCTTTTCGGCAGTAAGAGCAAAGCTGTGCCTGCTTTCTTTTAGAGAATAAATTCTTAATGTGGTATTTGCAGAAGTTATTCTGCTATTCTTTTCTAAATTAAACTGTCATCTGTGTGATGTCTTAGGTTTTAGCTTTTATATTTTTCAGATTCTGTGCTGCTTTAGAGTGTACTTCTGAGCGTCATATTAAGTGTTGGTCAGCTCTCTTCATAGAGTAGGGAGACAAAACAATTCCTTCTCTAGCTGGGGACCAAGGACAACCGATCCAAATTTCAGGCCCAAGAGCATAAATAATGGGGGAATGAAGAGAGAAAAACAAGATGGATGGGACTTCATAACCTAAAGCTCTAATTGGACAATTAACTCCAATATGCAAATGGACCAGAACTTATAAAAGTGAGAGACCTCATGACCAGTTGTCCATTTTTGTGACCATTTTGGGTCCATCTTGGGCGTAGCCCTGGCTGGGCTCTTGCACTGCCCAAGGTGTATCCATTGAGGCCTTTTAATAAATACCTACTTTATTACAAGGCATCAGTGCAGCTTGTACCAATACACAGTTGTTTTCTCAGGAAATAAGTGTTGAATACAATTCAAATATCAGTTTAAGAAAACAAAGACTCTTAAAAAGGGATTGGATATACAAAGTAAAATGTTGTAAGGCCACATTCTTTCTAAGGGTAACATCTAGGCTGCTGATGATACATCAAGTTAGGAAAATAATCAGCCACATCTCCAAGGAATGTTCCCTTCTTCTTCATTTGTATAATACTTTTTGGCCTACATGTAAAGACAGGATTTAATTCTTTAAATCCAGAAGACCAGCTGAGCAATCTTACTTCTATCACTTCATTCTTTAAGTCACAAAACCAGAGGACCATGGCTTTGTTTTATACTTTGCTACAGGACAAGTAGAACTTTTGTGGACATGATTTTTGAAAGAATCAATTTCAAGTAATATGTGTTGAAAATTGTGGTGAAACATCTCCAGATGCTTTCTTTGTGTACTGACCCCTGCCATTTCAAAATCAGTATAACTTGAGCCAAAGGGCTGGGGTACCTGTTAAAGCAGTAATATCTTTTGTTTAACCTGGATTTTATTGAAAACAATGGGAAATTATACATATAGTATCAAGGGTTAATTTTATATCTCCCTGGGGACTTCTCCTTAAGCATATTTTTCCAGATCTGAATGATGATCTGATGATAACAGTTCTTAATGGCCCTGTAGCACCTTCTCTTCCTCCCTCCCCCACCCTCCAAATATTTAGATTGCTGCCAAGCTCTGTTTTGTTTTCACTGAGTGCATTACTCCTCAAATTTCCTTAACGCGACCCGTGGCATTTGCTAATGTACCTCACCTGCTCCTTTGAATTCAGCCAGGAAATCTGCCCTGCTCTTCTCTCAGCAGCTTTTGCCTCTGCTGCAGAGGGCTGTGGCTGCTCAGGAGCAGTTGCTGAGCTGCCATAAATTAGAGGTAGGTGTACTAGGGGAAATTGAAATGGATCCTGGTTTCCTCCAAACTTGAGTTGTGCAGGAGCTTCACGTGCTGCTGAGCTACGCTTGAAGCAAGAGGAATAACTAACTACCAAGAGAAAGCAAGGGCAGAAAGCTGGGAGTGGAAACCACCAATGTTGTCCCAAACTAAGCCATCATTACTGATGAATCACATGTGTTTAATGATGTTCATTTGAAAAAAAAAGTAAAATGTTGAGTGTACAGAGGCAATAAGGAGGAAAAGTTTAAAGAAATTAGGCAGGAGTTAAGGAAACAGTTGCACTACTGTTCATGTAAAAGCTGGAACCACAGCTCTAGTAAGAAATGGATGAAAAATGTTTTAAAACTGTTTTTGTGAAACTTGTGAAAAAATTGGCTCAATATTAGTTTTTCTCTTTTAGTTTCTTCTTTTTCCAGTAAGAAAGTAATTGCAGGCATGTTATTATTTTCTTCCCTCTCATAACAGGCAAATGTACGGTTTTCTCTCATTCTGTACTCCAGAACTTCAGTCCGGAGTCTCTTCAGAATTTGAGAAGGTAAGGATTAGGTTTTTGGGTTTTGTTTTTTTTCCCCTCCCCATCCCTGAATTTTGAAATAAAGTTTTCTGTCTACTTACTGAGATTTCAGGGGGTAAACTGTGAACTTTGAACATCATCTGAGACAGCCATATGCTTCAATAACAAGGTATATTGTGAAGTTACTGCAGTGTATGAAGTAGTATGTGGAATATCATATGCACTTACATTTCCAAAAATGTAATATTAACCCATAGATTAAGTCAGTATCATTCCTTTCCATTGCCTCCAGAAAGCTTTGGATAGCTCAAAATATGCACTTAACTATGTAATTTAAATGTAACAGGAAACAAAGAGGGGAGGGGCAAAAAACTTCCAAAACTTCAACATAAGGAGAGGAAACAGAAACAAACTCCAGTTACAACAAAATGCCTATTTTCATCCTCACCTTTCCTCATTGTTCTCACCTTGGCTGTCATAGACACAGCCTTAACAATGATGCAAAATTTTGTTTCTGACTTTTGAAGCCAGTCTAATGTTCTGCCTTACAAGATAACATCCTCAGGCTCCTGTATCTGTACTTCCTGAGAAATTTGTGGATTTGAATATGAGGGAGTCAATAGCCTGAGAAAGACTGGGCTGTTAGTGAGTCAGGAGCCTCTTTCTCAATATTTCCAGTCTAACCTGAAATGGATGGGACCAGAAATTGCAGAGGAAAGCCTACTCCTAAGGAATTTCTAGAGAGAATTTGCAAATGGAGTTTAACTCCTAGAAAAAAATGCCCTTTTCCTGTGCATGCTTTGTCTAGAAGCCTTTCAGATGTATCTGTTATAATTTTAAATCTTGCTGCTGCCATTCCTTGTGACCTCCTTGTATTTCTCTATTTCAAAAAAATCACACTAGAAACTTTTCTGTCCTATTCTTGTTCTTGTCCCTTCTGGCAGCAAGTAGAGCTTTACACTGGTTCGAAGAGGAGGAGCTACTGCTGCTCCTTCCCAACTAGCCCTGGCCTCACATGACCTGGAATGCCGTGGGATTAGCCAACACTCCTCAACTGATTTAATATCAGCTGAGCAGCATTTTCTTAAACAGTCTTGGTATTCCAGAAACCTTCACACTCAGCTTTTATCTCACCAAAATTTGCCAAAGAAAAAGTGGCCTCTGTATTGCCTGAACTCAAGCCCTGAGGAATTCAATACCTGCACCTATGTGAGCCAGTTCTTATCTTGTGATGGGATAATGTTTGTATCTGGTACTGTTTATTCACACCCATTGTGAATAAACAGTAATTCCCACTTGTTTGTTGGGAAGAGCTTCTGTGATAAGAAAGAAGAGTAGTTTGAAGAAGAAAAAGAACTAATCGCAATAATCTATGGGAAGAGAGCTCACAGCTGGTCCTGCAGCAGTAGGAGATATTCCTGTTTTTCTCTAGAGATTAGCACCAGCCTCAGGCAAAGTCCATTTTCCTTTGTCTTACAAATACTAGTTGACTATAACATTGTACCTGTGGTGAAACTTTTATGAAAGGTACCTATGGCACAATAGGTAAAGCAGCTCACTGGAAGCCTGGGAATGGTGACTACACTTAAAATTCAGTGGGGAGTCTGCATAAGAAACAGCATCGACCTTCTTGGCAGCCCATACTGATCTGTGTCTGGGCTGCTGTCTTGCATCAGCAGCGATTTCTTCATTGTATCAGGGGCAAAATACTGGGAATCATGGCAGGACTAGATGCTATGGTTGTCTAGGAGGTTTTCTTTACCTCAGTAATGGAAAAGGCATATTTTCTTTCAGGTGTCTGAATTCTCAGCAATAAGGGAAAGCTGAGAAGATGTACATTGTTTTGATGCCTCAAAGGCTGCAGAGCTATGAAAAGTAACCTCTTTGTCAAAGACAGGGAGTCACAGTGCTTCCATGAGAGCTTATCTAGCATTGAAAGAACTGAGACTATGTGAGGAATTAATTGAGACAGGAGAAGCAAGATTGCCCTAAAACACTGTTCTCAATAAGGACATCCTCATTGCTCTGCATAGCTTTCTACATGCATTAGGTTTGAATCTTTTCTACTGAAATGTGTCGATTGCAAAATTGTTTTAATAGGAGAAAAAATTATCCTATTCTGTGGATTCTATTGGTCTGCATAAAGAAAAACCTGAGGGCATGGCATAAAATTGTGGAAGTCAGTAATGACAAATCCGTTTTCCTGTTCAGTGTTTTCAAAAAGTATTTAAAAGGACAGATGGTGGGCAGCAACAGAACATGTTCAGTTTTATCAAGACATTTGGCTAACAAGCACAGACTGAAATGCATTTTTTTCCATCTCAACTTAATAATTTTAATTAGAGGCAAAAGGTGTGGTAGGCTCATTGTCTGGAGGCGTATGTGCAATATTGTCTTGGTTGGGCAGGACTGGGTGGGAGAGAATATCACTGCCTCTAATGAAGGGTGGTGCATATCTGTGCAATCTCAGGGTTTTTTTATTGTCTGGTAATCTAAAAAATGCAAATTCCAAATGTGCTCTTGCACAACATACACAGTGATACATTGAGGCTATGCTTTCAGTTAGTCAGAGAACGAAAACATGGCTACAAAATGTGTGCAGGTAATACTGTGCCACTGCAGAAGAAAGGCTTTTTAGCAAGTGGTGGGACATACATTTGTTATCTTGAGGGGAAGTTTTCAAAGCTACCTATGTAACTTAACAGTCTCTGGAACTCATTCACTATTCAAATGCTTTTGAAAATTTTTCTTATTAATAAGTCATTTTGAACTTTATATAATCTCTCTGTAAGGACATCAAAGTGTTCTGGAAGTGGTAATTAGGGATCATATGCTCTGACCGGGTCTAATGGTGTTCATTTACCCTACTTATCTGGCCATATTCTAGCTTTTTTGTAAAGTTGCTTGCACAGATGATGTGCATTTTGTCCTTTACCAGCTCTCCAAGTCCCAGCCCAGGAACTGCTTCCCCTGCTTTTGGGTGCTGCAGTGGGAGGCATACCAGTATTGGGGTGGTCCCAAAAGGAAGCACTGAAATGGGATTCATGGCATGAACAGCCCTGGCATGACATTCCTGTGTATCCCCTCTCTCAGTATGGGTTATGGAAATATTCAAAATGCCTTCATCTCACAAAGATCCTTTTGTTAAGACATGTGTGCTTCTAAGATTTTCTGTGAGAAAATCTTGCTTTGTCATCATAGTCCTCATTAAAATCTCTGTCTGATATATCTGCTACAAAGAAAGGTCATAGTATTTATGCAGAGTACCTTCTAACTCTGTTCTGGGCTGCATCAAAAGAAGTATGACCAGCAGGTTGAGGAAGGTGGTTCTGCCCCTCTACTCCACTCTCATGAGAACCTGTCCAAAGTACTGTGTTCAGGCCTGGTGACCCCAACATAAGAAAAAATGGATGTCTGGAGGCAGGCCATGAAGATGATGAGAAAGATAGGCCAATTCTCCTAAGAGGAAAGGCTGAGAGTTGGGCTTGTTCAGCCTGGAGAAGAGAAGGCTCCAAGGAGACTTCGTAGCAGCCTTTGGGTACTTAGAGGGGGCCTACATGAAGGCTGGAGAGAGGCTTTTTACAAGGGCAAGAAGTGATAGGACAAGGGGGAAGGCCTCTAAACTGAAAGAAAGTAGGTTTAAATTAGATATTAGGAAGAAATTCTTCGCCGTGAAGGTGATGAAGTACTTAAACAGGTTGGCCAGAGAAGCTGTGGATGTCCCATCCCTGGAAATATTCAAAGCCAGGTTGATGGGGGGCTCTGAGCACCCTGGTCTAGTGGAAGATGTCCCTGCCCATGTCCCAGGTGTTGGAACTAGATGGTCTTTAAGGTTCCTTCCAATCCAAACCACTCTATGATATGATCCTAAATATAAATCTGCCTCTGATTTAGTGAAACTATTTGTTTCTCATGATAGTAAACCTGTAAACCAAAAAAATAATTTATTTTATAAGATCTTATTGAATATTTTCCCTTACTGACTGAAGTTCACATATTGCAAACTATTTTAAGGACTGTTATCAGCCTTGTGGCTGTAAAAAGGCAACACTTCTATCAGTCATATTTTTACTGCCTTTTAGTTGCTATTGTTTAAAGGAAAGTTCAGTTCTCCGTGCAAAGCTACCAGAATTATGTCCCTTTATGACTAGAAACTTGTATTTGTGTCCCTTGTGAGTATAAGTCTCTGAGATTTGCAAGGCAGGGCGCACTGCACTGCATTTCATCACTGCCCAGTGGGGACAAGTCCTCAGCGCGCGAAGCACAGCCTGGATGGCCCTTGCTGCCTGGACTCTGCATCTCAGGGCAGGAGCTTGAGCAATAGGAGATTCTCTGCACACTGTTCAAATGGGAGAACTGAGGTTTTGTGCCCATGCACAGCTCACAAATTGCATCAGCTGCCTGGCAGGATTAATGGTCTAGTCGTTATAGTCTCCCAGGCAAATGATATATGGCCCAATAAACCACAGTGGTTTGTTACATAATACATACTTTCAAATTTTAAGTACAGTGTTAGGTTTTGGCAAGGAGGATTGATAAATTGCCTGATTACTAGATATATCAGAGTAGTGAAAGCAAAATAATCCAATTTCCATCACTTCTTCCTTCCATCATAGGCCTTTCTATGATGCCTTGTCAAGGCTGACCTACAACAGAGGCTGGACAGGGTTAAAGAATAAAGTAGATATTTATTAAAAGGCCTCAATGAATACATCTTGGGCAGTGCAAGAGCCCAGCCAGGGGTACACCCAAGATGGACCCAAAATGGTCACAAAAATGGACAACTGGTCACAAAGTCTCTCACTTGTAAAAGTTCCGGGCCATTTGCATATTGGAGTTAATTGTCCAATTAGAGTTTTAGGTTATGAAGTTCCATCCTCCTTGTTTTTCTCTCTTCATTCCACCATTATTTATGCTCTTGGGCCTGAAATTTGGATCGGTTGTCCTTGGTCCCCAGCTAGAGAAGGAATTGTTTTGTCTCCCTACTCTATGAAGAGAGCTGACCAACACTTAATATGACGCTCAGAAGTACACACTAAGGCAGCACAGAATCTGAAAAATATAAAAGCTAAAACCTAAGACATCATCTGAAATTCAGGTACATGATCGAACCTCTGGAAAGAGGCAGCTACATTTTGTTGTAATGGCAGCTCTTTGGGAAGTGCCAGTCCTTGACCTCTGAAATGGATACATGAACAATATTCCTAATATAAAGCCGCCTGCATTTACCAAACCATAACAATAATGTGTAGCTTACCTGTGCTGGTTACCTAAGTTGTTAGAGATCAATTATAACAGAAAACAAATTAAAGACAGATCAGAGAGTATAATAACTAAATCTGAGAATTTGCGTCTTGGTTTGCTTTGCTTGTTTTGGGAGGATATTATTTTTAAAATGGCTGTATATTAACACATGTGGAAGCACACATGCTTTTCTCTGTTGAAAGTTTTTAGATAAGAAGCTCAGTGCCATCAAGATCCTTAGTCAAAGAATGTTGCTTTGTGATCCTAGGTCAGCAAGCCCTCATGGTTTACAGCAGATGAGCTTCTCATTCTCTAGGAATTATTATGGGCTGGGGGATGCAACTCCAGCACCAAACTAGGTATGGAGGTAGGCCTGAACTCTTCCCTAGTGTGCTATCCCATGGTCTGTGTCTTCCCTGAGAGGCACAGGGCCAATCTCTGAAAAAAAAGGATTTTACTTGTAGCTTGTTTCTGTCGCCTTCTGGATCAGAAATCAAGGAGAGCAGAGCTGGGGAGTCTCTAATAAACTATGCCACTATTCTGGGAAGCCCACAATCAAGGAGAAGCCAAGCCCACAAGGAGAATTAAAAGGGCAATTCTTTTGAACTGTGTGTTTGTTAGTTACATTTGATTGGAAGACCAGGTCAATGTGCTAAAACAATGTAAATTTCAATAATATAATATGATTTCATGTTTTATAATGCTTATAGTGCCTAAAAGGCTTTTTTTTTCGATGGAAAGCTGTTTTACAGACAACATAGTCTATGTTTCATGGTTCTTATATTTGTAACTCCTTACAAGTCATTCTAATACATAAAAGAGTAATTGTAGATATTAGTGCAGATATCCGAGTTCTAGATAATAAAAGCCTATGTTCAAGTGCAATACATTGCTCTTAGTTGAGGAAGTGCTCTTGATGTAAAGACACCTGGATTCATGACTCCTGACAAGGGCGAACTTTCTGCACAATATGTTTTCTACATGTTTTGAAGGCTTACTTCTGTAAACAGGAAACTTCACGTTGCTCCAATGCTTCACATTTCTATAGGCAGACCAATACATGCATGGAGGTTTGTAGATCTGATCTGAAACAGCACAGCTGGCACTACTCCACTGCCTTGAGAGGAGCTACTTTGGTTTACATGTGGTGAGATGCTGGCTCTGAGCATCCAGTGTGGTTCATGAGATTAGTCTAAGATGAAAATGTAGATTTTACTGGCTTACAAGAGTAGGAAGGATGTATCTCCTAGAGGGTGTGTCTGATCAGTTACATTTCATAGATGTTTTGTACTGTTTTTGCAAAGACAGATAAATACTTTGCTAGTAAAAAACATGTCTCACCCCATCTAATCACCTGGAATAAAAGGTGTTGAAAACAAATTTGCTAATTCCTGTATGTCAGAGTATCAACACAAACCTTAACCTTTCCTGGGAATACAGCAGTCTTGTCATCACTTGTTCTTGTTGCTTCTCTTACTGATTGTGTCCCAATATCAGTAAATAAGTATCTTCCCAGCCATAAGCTGATTTATAGGTAAATGAGTCAGATTTTGCACAGCCTCTTTCCCTGCCCTCATGCCCTTAATTCAAGCAATATACCACTCCGCAAATAGATCCTCTGACTTCGTACCGCCATTATGGATGTGTCAGGTCAGCATTGGATGCCAAGCTAATTCACATGCTGCTATACAAAAGGCAGCATGTGAATTACCTGTAAATTTATTTTATCTAAGCTGTAATTAACACAAATCAGCTGGTTTTGTTTTAGGTGATAGGAAAATAATGGATATTCACTGTTTTGGGGGATGTAAATTCTGGATTTTTGCCTTTCTGCTGTTGCCTGTGGCAGAGTAGTGGCATGGGTGATGGATCTGTTTCAGTGCTGTGAGAGTGGCCACCTAATACAGGCCATGGAGCATGTCCTACAAGCTGCTAGCTGTACCCTGGCTACTGCTTTGTAGGTTTCACAGGGATTCTACTTCTTCCACTGCTGCTAAAGAAACACAAAGGCTCTGAAGTTCCTGTTCTCTGGCCACCTGTCTTCCTTGGTGCTGGGCTCTCAGAGCAGCCCTTCTGGAGTCCAGGGCTCCAGCTGTGCAAGATATTCTTCTGGAGAGCTTCCCAGCTCAACTCTGAAAGCAACAGCTTGAGACTGAGCTTGTTGTCTCCTTTCCACCCCATTCATTCCTTCCAAACAGGCTGAAAGGAGAGCAAAGTCCGCAGAGGATGATGCTGAATAAACAGTTTTGGAGGTAAAGAATTCTTGTGTGCCTGCATGTTGACAAGTATCAGGTAAAGTAATTATCTGTGACTTGACAATGAACCCTACAGGGGGCAGGGAAGGAAGACTTCTGGCATGGGGAATACTGTGCACTCACCTGACATCATCTTGAAAGGGAGCAGGATAACAGCTGGATATCATTCCTTTAGGGAGAAGAAAAAGGAAAATGGTCCACCCTGCAAGAAGCCATCAGGGTAGAAACCTAACAAGAACGATCTGAACTGATTAGGGACAGCAAAATGTTTATTTTCTCCTTTTATTATGGCCGACAGAATTACTTCCTACAGGAAGAGTAGGGTTGATGCATGGGTGCAGTCAATTAGCTATGCCTCTTTCAAAAACTGGGCTACTACATTCAGACTCTGAGAGGCTCTGACTTGCTCATGCTCTCTTTCCCTCTCACACACATCCAGTACTGACTGTCAGAAATTCCTATTCACTGTTCAGTCTCTCTGGCTTCATCTTTTTTCTTGTACAATTGCTGTTTTTACTTCTAGCGCACTGCAACTATTACATCAGAGCACAGGCTGTTGGGTGTATAGGCAGTAGAGATGCTGACCAGGCATAAACCAGAACATTTACATTCTACTAAGTACCACATCCCTAATCCACCCATGTCCATGCAACACATACTGTGTGTGCAACTTCCATAGCACTGCAGAAATATTTGGCTCTCCTCATATTATGTTGCACAGGCAGCTTTCCTTGTGGCATGATCTCATGTTTTGTGCCTTGGAAAAAGGGCAGGACAGCTGACTGGGAGCCCAGAGAGGAGAATTCTACAAATTTGACTAAACTAGCTCTGAAGGATGAACAGTGAAAGCTGGCAGCTAATTTTTGGTAACTTGCATAGCACACACTAAAAGCTAAGGTAATATACAAAGCACAGGGCAGATTTTCCCATACAATTAATTTAATTCCATTAACTGATTTAATGGTTGAATTGTCAGAGAGAAGTCTAAAACAACCTAAGTAAATATAATTGATTGCCCTTGTTGACTTCTGCAATTTTATTTTTTAATATTCTCATTTCAGGTATAGATTTCAGCTATCAGGAGTATAGGAATGAAGCAACCATTTGACTAAGTTTTACATGAGATGTACAGCAAGCAGAAAATTTAAGAACCACTTCTGTGACTTAAGAGACTAAGGAAACACTTGTTTTATAAAAAAACCTTATGTGATGTAAACTCCTATATTCAGTTATTTATCATTCTTATTATTGTGCGATATATGAATGACATGGTGAAGTCATATAAGGACTGTTTCCTGGATTTTTACACTCAGCTATATAATGTATATATGCACATTTGGCATGCCCAAAACATTAATTATATTATGTTAAGTAAACTCTATATTTTGGGAGAGAGAATTTAACTTGAGCATAAGCATAATAGCCATTAAGTTAATTTCTGTAATTTAGAAAATGCTTCTTTCATGAAACTCTGTCGCTAGTACCCAAAAGAGAAGTGTAAATTATGTTATGGCAAGCTGGTTGCAAAAGCAATTGGCAGTCTATATTCCTACCAAAATAAGAAAAAATACAGGACACAATAAAGTAACTGGAACAAATAATCAAGTTTTGAAACATATCTTACAGGTTGAAAATGTTAACCTCTGTTCAGTGAAGATAGCCAGTGTTTATCATCAGTCTATATTAATTTTCTGTCTGTATAATTATCCTTCCTTTCAATGGCTCTCAACTTGTGTTCCAACTAGGCAGTTTCCTTCAAAATTAAGGAAGTAAAGGACATAGAATGTTCTCGAAGGGGAAACCGGTATCTTGAACAGTAAGGAATGATTTTGAAGTGGCAGGAGTCTGTAGAACATGTATAAAGCACAATTAATGTGAAAGGCTTTAGAAAAGTTACTAAACAACTGCCAAGATGAAGACAGTAGTGAAACTGAGGGAGTGGAAGCTGTTATTCTTACTAGAAAAAGGCTAATGTTACATCTGTCTGTATTCAAGGCAAGAAGGAAAACCTGGGAAAAGGAACTGTAAACAAGTAAGGCTCACCTCAGCCCTTAAAAAGAAAGATCAGGGAGCATGAATCTTGGGGATCATTTCCAATTACATAAAGATGGAAAGATAAACCAAGGGTAAATCTTTGACAAACCTGACTGCAGTCTGTGAGGAAATGACTATGTATCCTAACGGGAGGCGTAGGCTAGATGGAGTATTTATTGACTTTAGTGAAGATTTTGATATGTCAGAAGCAAATGAGAAAACTGAATCTCTCTGAGCTGGCAGATGATAAAACATGCAGCCTATGGCCCAAACTGGAGATTCAGACTGGACATTACAAAACCATTTCCACCAGGATGGCAGTGCAGCACTGGAAGAGGTTGTCTGGGAAGGCAGGGGCATCTCAGTCCTTGGATTGAGGATTTGACTAAAGTCACAGCTGACCTATCAACCAGCGCTGGTGGTAGTCCTGCTTCCAGAAAGAAGCTGGAGTTGATGACCTTCACAGGCCTCTTTTAACCAATGTTTCTGTGACTGTGTGCCTGCCAGTGATCTTCAAGCAGCGCTTCAGCAAAGCCAGCAGTGAGCTACTCTGAGCATGACACCTTCATTACTTCATGTAGCTTAGTGCAGGGACCCTGCTTCAGACTTAGGCCTTTGCTATTGCCATTGTCATATTCCTGGCTCAACTTCAACAGCCCTTTGTGTGGGTGTAAGGACTGCTGAAGTCCCCTGTATTGGACTGCGATGGGCATCCACATGCCAGGAACTTAAGGCTCCCTCTTCCCTCTAATCATTTATTATCTGCAGCATCAAAGGGAGAGTGGGCTTCCTCAAGCCATCTGCATCATCGAGTCACTGCCCCCTCCCCTTGTGCAGGTTTGCAGGATAGGTCAAGGGGCACTGATCCCTGCCCAGCTCCTTCCAGTCCCGTCCCCGTGCCTGCCCCAGGACGCAGCACACCACGCCTGCCACTGCGCACAGCCCCCCGCAGCCACGAGGGGACCGCGACACGGAGTGACACCGAGCGCCCAGATGTGCTTCGTAGGTTGTTTGGGCAACATCACTCCCTTGCTGGGGAAAAGCTGTGAAGCAACAATGCAGCAAACAGGAAATGATTCACCAGTTTTCTGCACACATCTCAGGCAATATTTGTGCTGCAACAAATACACCGTTTAATTTTGCCTTACAAAGTACTTATAAAATTAGCAACAAAGAAACACCATTTTTTGTTTCTAACTTTGAAGAGCTACAAATGGCTATTTTAGCCTGCCCAGATATTGCCTGCATTGAGTTGTTTACTGCAACAGAGTGTCTTATTCCTCACTAACGTTCCTTACAGAGACTGCCAAGCACAAATTAGGTCAACCTAAGCGGCAGTATGAAATGCAATTTGCCAAAAACTTCTCTTAATTAGTGCTGTTATTCAGGGTGGGGAGAGCTTAGCTCACAGTGAATTAGCGTAGGGCACTTTGATAGAGAGAGATGCTTTCTAAAGAAAGGTGGATCTAACGCTGGATTTCTGCCCAATATATTTTGAAATTTTGATTGCAATCTTTTATGACCAGAGCGAGGACTGTAATTTGTGCCTGTAGGGTGCTCTGCATAGCACTACCTGACTACAGTAAAACAACAAATAACAAACTAATCATTCTTATGGACAACACCTTCTTGCAACTAGAATCAGCGATTCTAGGTCTTCAGGCACTCTGTATCAGTGCCACAGAAGTGTTGGTAAGAGACTGTTTCCCTCCTGCCTGAAGTACCAAAAGTGCATTGCTGCCTCTGCGCAGCAGCTCCCGTTGGACTGTGGCTGTGTCCCTGGGCTCGGTTCAGGAGCCCACCTTGCAGGGGATGCAAAAGGCAGATCAGTATGGCTTCCAGAGACCAAGCCCCCGCAGGGCTGTATTTGATGTTATGTGCATCTTAACTCTCAGACAGGCCTGGGACTAAAGGGGTCATTAAGTTAGTTTGATACCTCTGAAGATAGTCAATTCACGAGAAAGTTGTGCTAGCCCAAGCAGGATCTGGATGAAGAGATTTCTACTTTTTATCACCAAGCAACTTTCACATTCTCTCACTTCTCCCCTGCAGTCAGTACAAGACACTGACTGATTTTGCTTAAATAAAGGGAAAAACACTAGCCAAAGCTTTCATTTCTGCTGCTTGCTGAGTTTTCACCCTTACTATCCATCTCCCATCTGGAGTGAATTAATTATTTGCATTTTTCCATGTACAAATTCTGGTGTGTACTGATGCAGGACAAGTTACTGATTAATAATTCTGATTAATATATAATACACTAATGAGAATCTCCTGGAGTAAAAGGCTAAATATAGTATTAGTGAGTATAGACTGTAATAAAAGTCATACAAATGCCAACATGGAAAAATATGCTTGGGAACATCCAACAAATCTCCAAAAATCAATAATTTTTGCACTGGCTTTGCATGAAATAACTAATTTCTGAAAGCAGTCTAGCTACATTCAGGCAGTACTGCATTCAAGCTAATAAAGCTTTGGGAGAGGCATGATAATAGGATAATGTATGCAAATTAAAATTCCTCTGTATGAATTCATTATAGTGCACAGCAGAACCCCACATCTGTACATAAGTAAAGTCCTTCCCTAAGTTTTAAAATATTGTCTAAGTGTGGCATAAACTTTGTGCTGATCAACCACACAGAGGTTTCTGGGTACCGTTATCATCATAAGAGTTGCATTTTAGCTGGAAAATTCACATTGCTTAAAGGATAAAGCACCCATCTTCTACTGGAATCTCAACATCTGGACAGTACAGCAAGTCTCAGGGTTGGCTGCAGTTCTTATCTTGGCCTGACTTACTGAGAAAAAGTGTTGTCATATATCCTAGGAGTTGGACTGCATTAGTGATCATATTCTTTCAAAAGTTTAGAAGGTGCCTATTTTAATAAATAATGTGGAAGAGCAATGCAAATCTAAAAAATGTTATAAAATGGTAACACCAATGAAGGGTAAAAAATGTTATTCAAGTTCATTATCTAGTTAATAACTTACTTAGACTTATTTCAGTTTTGTATAACGTCTGCAGCCATGGCCACTAGAAGCTTGTCGCAAAATGTAATGTTGTGTGCACATTTTAAAACTACCATAATTTGAATTTATCAGTGACTACTGTGCATCCAGTTAGCAAGAATGAATGTGGGCAACTTAGAATTAAATATATAAATTCATATTTAATAAGCAGATCTAAATGGCCTGATCTTCAGATGAAGAAACCTTGAAGGTGGACTCAAAATCTCTCCCAGACCCCTCTTCAGGCAGGAAACAGTTGCCTCCTGGATTTTCAACATTCATTCATAGGTGAAAAAGGAGGATCAGAAAAGGAATGGGATCTTACTGTGTGGTCTGGCCCAAAGCATCTTTATGCCCTGGTAATGAGTTCAGTTCTGTAAATGGAAATTGAAAGACTTTCAGTGACTTGAACAGTGATTAAAACTCAGACATCAGGAAGAAATAATGAAACTATATTCTAAGAACTTAAAAAGTATAGTTAAAGGACCTGTTAAGAGATGCTCACCAAAAAAGCCAATGTTAATAACTAATTTTCAGTGATCTCACAATAACCTGCTTTCTAATAGTCTGGAAACCTGTAAAAAATGTTGATTAATTCTGCAAGACCTAGTGGGCATTGTATGTTTAGTTTAGTGAAAAATATTTTACAGAAAATACTACATAGTTGTACAAAAATAGGCTGTTCTGTGAATACTAACATTAAAAATGCATCCTTATTTTTAAATTTTATTGTTAAGGCATAAATGCATCAAAATAGATGTTAATTGATACTTCTCTTGCAGTTTTATTCCTGATTTTATTAGGTTATGTAGACGTGGTACTGAGGAACATGGCTTAATGGTGAGCTTGGCAGTGCTGGGTTAATAGTTGGATTTGGTGATCTTCAGGGTGTTTTCCAACCTAAATGATTCTATGATTCTACCTTTGTCTTTACAGAAATGCCTGCTAAAACAGACCTGTCATCTAACTGACCACCAGTGAATGTTTCACAGGGAAACAAACCCATTTCTACTTTGATCATTGGCTGTGAAGCAGTTTTGTGCTCACAGTATATACATTTTCCCTTTTATGTAAATCTACCTATCTTTTGCATCATCTCTGATAATGCTGTAAAAACAAAATATATCATATGCTTAGAAACATAGAGCCTCCTTGCTTAAGTTGACAGCCTTTTTATATTAGTTTAAAAATCAATCCTTCTTCAAACTGAGGATTAGCCAGCTACACAGTAATAATCAGTTTTGTAATATGTGAAACATGTGTCAAATCTAATAACTAAAGTCTGCCTGAACAAAAGAATGTGTTCAAAAAGATTAGTGGATTATTGAAGGCTCACACAGTCTGATGCCACTTTTCATACTTCTTGGACAGCTTTTAGCATGTCTCAGCTGCTGCCAGTCAACACGTGCTCTTTAAGCATGGAAAATAATGCAGGAGTTTATAGGAGAGCTGTGCTGAAGCTTTGAATGAGATGGCTATTTGGTGAGCTGGAGACATAAAAGGCTTTTCTTTTTCATCAGAAGGATTTCCTACAAAGCCTGGGAGAGAGCCTGTGCTTCAGTTAAAACAAACCCAGTTAATACATATCATCCCTATACAACTACTGACTGCACCAGGCTTAACCAGCAGATGCTGATGCACTCTCACAGGTTCCTGTCAGGCACTGTACATGCTGCTCTTCCTTCAGACCTGCCTTAGAAGCTGCTGCCAGAGAGACAAGGTGTTCTCCAGGGCTGGCAGCTCAGCAGCACAGTACTGCTCAGGGTGCATGCCCTCAGCCAGAAAAAGAGAAGGGTCAGTGTTAGGCTAGCAAACACATGAACCAAATGATCTCTCATAACTACAAAATTCATCAGCTTTGGTATTTTGTACTGAAGACCAGTAGAATTACAGTACTCTTGCCTTATGATGCGTGGACAGTGTTTTTAGCACTGCGTCTTCAATAGCCTGATTTGATATACTTGGAGAAGCACTTCTAAGTGATGGCAGCTGTCTACTTGGTGTGACATCATCACCCACAGCACACTCAGATGCTGAGATATTGATAGTTTTGACAAGAGGCTTTAAAGATTTGAGTTTAAATGGTACACTCTGCCCTGCATGAGTGTACTGCCTAACCAGTTTTGGGAATTCTGTGTGGGAATGTGGGACTGTGGGAATGTTGTGACTATTCAAAAACTATTGTCCTTAAACTTGAATTCTTCTTTGAAACAGGTTTCTGAGGACTAGTGGTACACACTTTGCTGGAATCAATTTTTCACATGGCAAATATCTAACTTGTAAACATTTCAGTGCATAAGAAAAACCCCTGTCATCTCATGTGTGCTATCGCTAATGCACAAAATATTGAGACAGGTGTAATCCCAGAGAGACAGATTTGGATATATTTTCCTAGTCACATTTTGCTGTCTTTCCATGTTCTACGTACTACTGTGGGTAGCTGACACGCAGGTAAGTTGTCATTAACTTGTCTTGAAACTTCAGGGTCTCACTGTGTTGCACAGAACCTGCAGAAGGCTTGCAGAAATCCTTTGCAGTTAATCTAAACCTAAAACCACTACTGTTGCAATTTCAGTTTCAGCTACTGTCCTGCAATCCACTGTTGCATCAGGTGATTGTGGGACTATTCTACTTTGTTTCTGCGCATGATCAATTTGTCAAACATGAGATTTATTTAAATATTGCTTAAAGTTTATTTTAAGTATTGCTTTTGGCGTTATTACTTATTAAGTTTGGAAAAGAAATACAGCCACTTCTGCCAATACAAGAATGGACAAGTTGTAAGATAGTCTATGCTGATGCTATCAAGTTCCTTCAAATCACTGAGTGATTGCCAGCTTTCATGCTTTCTGTATGCTGCTTTGAAAAATTGACTTCTGAAAACCTGTTTTGCTCAGGTTGCCACAATATTTTTGAATCTTGATTTCAATGTCAATTTTTAAATTTTGTCCATCTGTGTCTCATAGATGACTGAGGCTATGAGCAGATTTCTTTCCTTGTGACTATTGCTGTGGGACACTGGAGTCTGCAATGGGTACTACTGCATAGTCTTTCAATTGTACAGTGAATGAAAGAATACGTTTCTGATACACTGATGCAGTCTACATTGTTCAAAACTGTGAGGCATTCACAGTTGTTCTGCTTTTCATCTCCCTGCTCCAAGGTTCAGTAAGAGGAAACAGTGCCATTAATTTCTAATGCCAAACAATTATATTGGCCAGCTAATTACTGATTAGATAGAAAGTAGTCCCTATTAGATGCATGAAGGAGATCACCTCTTATCACATCCCAGGTAAATGCTGCTGAGTCTAAGTGCATGCTCTATTATCACTATCTTTAGTTCTCTTCTTTGTAAACCAGTTACTTTGAGCACTGAGGAAGACAAGACATCATTAACTACGACAAGATGTTGGCCTTTCCTGTTTTGAAATATTTGAGAAAAATGCATGAGGATGGGCCCTACCTTGATCGTGGGAACATAAAGGCTCCTCTCTTCCTGCGAGCATCTTCAAGCTGCTGCTGAAGGGGCCACCACTTCCCCTGGACTGTGACTGTGGTCTCATCGACCCTGGTGAAGGAGCGGCCCAAGGCTGTGGTGAGCCACGTGTGCACCAGGCAGCATACACTCTTCTTGTGGTCCCAGAGGAGCTGCAGCTAGAAGGACACATAAAGCAATAGATAGCCAGTCACCTCCTCCTGGCACGGCACTGCATGAGCTCAGTGCTCAGCTCCTGCGGATTTTCCGTGGATACAGCTTTCTGCTGCAGCACATGTCGGCCAAGCTGGCTGCTCAGGGAGGTGGCTGCTTCAGCACAATCCCTGCAGGTACACTGGGGTGTGTTTATGCCCAGGCAGCCAGGATCAGAGAAGAGGTGGGAACAGGGGCAAATGTTATCATTCCCAGATGAAAACTGGTCTGTAACTCCAAACAGAAAACACTCAGTCCCTATGTGAAATCTATGAACTTTGCACGTTTTTCGTGCACCTTTTTTTATGTGTGTGTGGGTGTGGGTGTGGGTGTGAAATACCAACAATTTTTTCTATTAAAAGTTTGATTTGTTGAAATACAATTTACCATCAGAAATAATAAATTATGGATATGTCCTTAACAGTCTTCTTTAAAACTGCATAAACCCAAATAAAACATTCTTTGTGGTATTAGTAGGTTAATGCAATATGCTATAAAGTTCATATTCATAAAAGGATATTCTATACTGCATAGTCTTAGTGTTGGAAATTAGCCCAAGCCAACTCTTGCTACAACAATCATTCCTTACCCTTTGTGCTCCCTGACTTCTGCAGGATACTGATGGTCAATAAATAATCATACTCCCTTAAGCAGAAAAGTATTTGCTGTAAAAGTAATGTTCTTTGATTTCTGTTGATAATGTAGGAATAAGTCCTTTAGCAGGCAGAACTCTGTCTGAAGTAAAAATTTTCATTTCCTGGACATGAACTATATAATGAAGCCATTAATCGTAGACTGCCATTGAAGGGAGTCAAACCTAGTTTGCTCAGAAGCCATCTACAAAGCATAACGTGTGATTAAAACAATATATTGTGAAATAAGGTAAGATTAAAACACTATCTTCTGAAAAGTCTTTGATTCTTTCCTTTTTCAACTACAAACAATACTAATTACTTGGGGGGCAGAGAAGTAAAATAATAGCAGTTACCCTAATTATCTGGAGTCTGTTTTGTGTTGGATGGATGCTTTAGGTGTGCTTACTATCTGTTTGATTTCATTAATGATACTTCATAAATTATATGCAAATAAAGAATGCAGATGGGAATGATTTCAGACTAAGTATGAGAATTTTATTGCTGACTATCAAAGACCTTCTGAAATGCTAATTTTTTAGACATAGTCCTTTGATCACTACAGATAGTGAACGTTAATCAAATAAAACTCTAACATTGTTCTTGTGATTCTAAATGGGAAGTGAACAGTAGTCTGCCAAATTTTAATTGTTCATTTGGGCTATACTACTATCACTTTGCAAATCTCAAAGCCTGGTATTAGAGAATATCCTTCTTAAGAAGAATAATATATTTCTGGAAACATGCCTGAATATCACTGGCTTGAGAGCACAAGTATTCCTCATTTCTGAGAACTGAATTAATACTTCCTCTGAGTGCTGCAGCAAGTTGCTGTGCTGGGTGTATTTGGGTTTGCATAAGGCAAGACTGGACAGAATATTTCTAGGTTAGCTGGAAGGTGGGAAGAACTGCCACACTCTTCTAACAGGCTGATGGCAGGGCTGTGGCATGGTTCCCCCAGCTTTCACAGAGCTCTTTAGGTTGCAGAAGTGAGGCCACCACAACATGCCTGCTCACTATGGGCCTTGCAAATGTCTCCTTTTGACACTCAAATCATGTAGCCAGCCAAGTTATGCTTTATCTAGAAAAAAAAGCAAAACAATAAGGAGGGAAAGTAAACACTCTTGTCTTCTGCCTAACAATCCTCTGTTGGGGGAGCCATAACTTAGCACCAAATTATTAAGAAGCCTCTTTGATTAGGTACTAGGGTAAAAAATATACCCTGGAGGAAAAACATAGTAAGAAAGAAGAACAGCACTTTTTTTCCTTTTCTTAGCCTCAGTTCATGCATGTTTACATTGCTCAGGTGTTTATTCTACTGTAACTTGAACTCTACATTAAAACTGAAACAATTATGAGATACTGTTTGTAGAATACCTTCTAACATAAACTTTCAGGTATGAATCAAGATACTGAGGTGGAAAATGCTCATTGATTTCATAAATATTAGGATTTTTAAAGCATCCTTCTGTATAAATCTCTGATAAAACATTTCTATGAGCATTTTATGTGGATTTCTCCTGTCCTTTTAAAACCTCAGTTACAAGCTTCTAACCTCCTTTAGATGTTTTAAGAAGGGACAAAAGACTTTGCAAATGCATAGACTTATGCAGTCCTGGCTCTACATCTATACACCAGCCCTTCCCCATGTAACAAAGGGAAAGTTCTCAAAAGTAACCCAGAGAGGAAGAGGAGGCAGTACCACCACCATCTTCAGGGGTCAGTGTGAAGTTCCTTTAGGAATGGGCCAAGAGGCACTTAAATGGCTCTGGAGAAGAGGCTCCCTCTGTAAGCAGGTCAGGGTGAGGGTGAAAGGCAGACACATGGTACTACACCCCTCAAGGTGCTGAGAGTGGCTTCCCACCCTCCTGGCACCCAAGCATGCATGTGCCTCACAAGTCAGGAATCTCTATCCTCAGGTAAGTTCCTGCCTTAGGCAGGAGTGGGAAGCAGTGGAGTGGGAGCAGTGCCCTGCAAAGGCACCCATACCTCAGCCCGGGGCTGCCTGAGAGGGAGACAGCAGCCAGTGCTGGAGGAGGGGCCATGAAATGGGAGAGGCAGGAAAATTCCAGAGGGTAAAAGTTATGTTGAGAAGATGTGGGGACACCTGTGGAAGAGACTTGGGCATGGCTCTCTCAGAAATTATTATTATTATTATTTATTAGCTCAAGAGCAAAGAGCAAAGGCCTTTCTGTGCCTCCTTTCTTATTTCAATGTTAAAGAGCCACAATGAGCCAGATTAATCTTTAACAAAGAATACTTCCTTCTGTTTTTCCTGGGAACTCTATCATAATAGTGGTGGTGGCTGGGTGTCCCCTGAGCAGGTACAAAGAGGGAGGCATAAGTCTTTCCTCACCAACCCTAGTGATACAGCCAGAATAGCCTTCTGACATAGTGCCTGCCACGCGCTGCGCTGAGAAGAAACACTCCACTTTCCTGGACCCCCTGTGTTTGCAAGAGTTCAGCTCTTGCTAGATAAACACAAGAGGAACTAGTATTTCATAGAATCAGAGTGGTTTGGATTGCAAGTGGCCTTAAAGATCATCTAGCTGTGGGCAGGGAATCTTCCACTAGACGGGATTACTCAGAGTCCCGTCCAGTCTAGTGTTGAACATCTCCAGGGATGGGGAGTCCACAAACTCTCTGGGCAATATTTTACTTCAGAATGGAAGTGTAAAGCCTTTGCAGAACTTTTAATTACAAAACAATTTGTCAGAAGTGGGCTCTAAACAATTTTTACAATGTGAGTGGCACAAAGCTCACCTCCTCAGAGTCCCCCCGAGGTTCTGCTTCTCTGCACACACCACAGCAGGATTTGTCTGTCAGAGATTTTGTAGTCTTCAACCTGGTGAGGAGATTTTCATTTCTTTAAATACACTGGCAAATTTTATAGCCAGAATAAGGAGGATGCTTAAAATAATGTTAGGGAAATCCTTCTTTTTTTGTGCGAAATATTATGCTGCCGCATACATATTATGCAAATGCACATCTCTAACTGTGGGGTAGTTCATTATTCCATTAAGACAGGACAGCATGTGGACCATGGTCTCTCACTATTCTAACACCATATTAAGCATTAATTTGTTAACTGGCAGCATTGGAAGTGAATGTAGTTTCTTGAAAGGCTGTCAGCTTGGCATTCATGGTGTCCTTGAAAAGCCCTACATCAGCAGACAAAGGGTGGCAGGGCTGATGGAGCAGAGGAGGATATCTTTACTACATTTGGATGTGTGCCATGGAAAGTACCCATGTAACAGCAGGGAAGTGCCAGGGCTGGCCCTGGGGCACACTAGAAAGAAAGTGCTCCAGGGAGAGCAGAATCCAGGTATCGGTCACTGCAAATATGTGCAGTGGTGATCTGGTAAGAATACGGCTGAACATGGGGATTATTCCCTTAAATCTCTATGTTAATAAAGATGTAGTCTGCATTAGAATGGGAAAACATGCAATAGATAATCAGACTACAATTTTCAAACAAATATTATTCTGACTTCATGCACTGTACCTTTTACTTTCTGCACTGTATTTCATTTAGGTAGTGTTAAGACCTTTTGTAACAGACTGGGCACAAAACTCATGAGATTCCCTGCTTGGGCACTGGGCCATTTTTTTCTCCTGCATATTTTCGACTGCAGTCTTCAGGAAATATGCACGTGCAAAAGACACTATTTGGTCTGTAACAGGGATATAACTGTTGAGAGGTATGATGAAAATTCATGAAAATTTAAATCTGAGATAATGCTGGAGTGTATACAGTTATTATCCACGATGAACTTAAAAGTGTTAGGGCAAGGATTATCCAGGTTTATTGCAGTTGCACTGCTGGCATGTTAATCATGTTGCATACATGATGGTGTAAATAGTGCATAGCAGCAGCAAGCACATAACCTGTGCTAGAAAGTAAATGATGGCATGGAAAGAGCCAAAGACCAGCAGGAAGTTCCTCAGTTCACCATGGACATTGTCCTTCCCACATGGTAACAGTTCCTCAGACTTGGCTGAAGTGTAGCTCAAGCTTATTATAAAGATATAAAATCTTAATTGAAAGCAAATTTCCGTTTCCTCTTTTATTCTACTGACAAAAATAGCTTTCTAGAAGTCCATTACTCCTTTAACCATAGTCTATAAATGCTTTTAATTACATCACCTTTCATGGTATGACATTAATTACAGATATTTAAATGCTGTACATGGCTCAGGTATCACAGAAAACAGTTTCTCCTGAAGTGTTATCAATAAAAGCATACATGATAGAGCTGCAGATTTATGGCAAATAAATGCTAATTTTACTTTTGCTAGACATTATAAACATATTGAGATGGTTAAAAAAATGTAAAAATATTTGTTGAAGGAAATTTCCAAATACAAAGAAAAGACTTTTTTTCCACTAGGTCTCTCAAAAAAAAAAACAAAA
>VXBC01011969.1:465300-600464 GCA_013399945.1 Ploceus nigricollis
AAAAAAAAAAAAAAAAAAAAAAAAAAAAAACAAGCAGTGGAGAATAGGTGATAAAAGCCATTTTCCCTATTACTGTTTATGGATAGTGCCCCACACACATGACCAGTGCTGGGCAGAAAGATGTAAATACATCTGAACTCTCTTGAATAATGTAAATGTCTTTCCTTTCCTTGTAGATTAGGTTTAAACTGGGTATAATCAGGATATCTGTGAGAAAATAATTGTGAGAACTATCTGTATATGGCCATTTGGAGGAAGTAAAATACTAAACTTGTTTTTCTTGCATATTTGTGTCAGTAAGACCACTCTAAGTCTAATTAATGATTAAAGGAATTATATAATGACATTAATTTCTCCTAGTCACAACCATCCCAAAATTAAAATAAATTATGAAAAATATCAAAATGATCCCTTCCAAGTAATATCCAGTAAGAATATTTTCGAGATTTCCCTTTTGCAATAGCTCTTTTGTGAACAGAAAACGTTAGTTATTTGTGTTACAGTGCTTATAAAATGGGCGAAATTTTGACTTAATTGTTCATTTACAAGTGGTCTTAGAAGCAATTTTCAAGTAGTTGTATTTCTGTGGATTATTCCCTCAATGTTGTTCATGACATACGGTATTCCTAAATGTCACAAATCATCCTGGGACACCATGTATTGTACAGTGCAGATTGTTTAATTTGCCAAGTCCAGGTTTTCCTTTCTTAGCTTTTGAATTTGGAAACAATCCTAAAGGTAACAGGGAAGTTTGAGAACCTTCTCTTAAATATGTCTCTTGGCTGACTCCCTTTCCTCTTTTCTTGGCCTCTCCAGGGACACATAATCAGTGCTACTCATGCAGTCCTTATGAAGTTGCCTACAGGCCTTCTCAACTTCTTGATTTCAGAAGAAGAAAAAAAATAATTGAGTAGACTGTTTTGAAAACTAGGCTTTTTCTTTTAATTCACAAAGTCTAGCTGCTTTACAGTGCTGGATAATGAAGCTACATGTAACTGCTCCCAGCTCTCTCACACCTACAATGTGAGGGGTTACAAATCAAGTGCAGTAGTTTGCCTTGTTTTGCTTCTAACCGGGTCAACCTCCCCCCCAGAACAAAATTCCAGAAAGCAAAGAACCGTAACAATTGATTGCTGCACATAATGCTTCTCTATCATTACATAAAGAACTTCATAATAATCATAAAAAGCTGGACTGGTTATTCAGGGATTTCACAGCTGGAGATAACTTGAGGTATCTCAGTTTGTCTGCACTTGGATGCTTCTTTCAGTTATTTACCTTTTCTTGATTTTGGTACAAAAATAGTTGGTTTTTTTTTTCATATCCCTTCATTTACTAAACCAAACTCAGGCCAAAAGACATCGATGAAGTCCAGTACAAGATTTGGATTGATTTATTTATTTATGGTGAAGAGGGAGAATGAAAGCTGAATTCCAGCAACAGCTACATGTTTACATGAATTTGAATCTAGAAAATGAATGGCTGTCTGCCAATTTAAAAATTCACCTCTCTTAAATCTTATGGGCTTGTCTTAGGTTGCAAATGCAAGATGTGGCTGGGGGTGTGTATTCTATTGCCATCTGTTAAAACCAGGTGGGACGGTTTTCTTTAGCTCTTACACAACCAATCCTCCCTCCGGGGAGACATCTGCTGTTAATGGGCCATTGAGTGTCACTGCATGACTGATCAAAATTACAGCATCCCTTTGTGAGATGCTCTGCCCAGAGGGAGCAGCCAAGCATTCCCACCTCTATACAATCTGAGGTTTGAACACCACACCCAGCCTTTTCCCACTGGATTCAGAGAGGATCAGCTTTTTTCCCCTCACTGGATTCCCAGAGGAAGACCAGGCCCATCTACCCCACCACTGGATCTTCAGAGGAAGACTACAGCCTTCTACAGGATCACTGCTCCAACAGAACCACAGCTGCCACTCCAGGAGGACTGCAGCCACCATTTCAATTGGACTGCTACCAACACCCTGACCCACAGGGTGTCAGGTCATATTCTGACTCTGTCAGTGGTTTGTTTTGTATTTACTGCATTTTTATTTTTCTTAGTGGAAGACCTGTTATTCCTACTCCCATATATTTGCCTTAGAGCCCCTTAATTTCCGAATTATAATAATCTGGAGGGAGGGAGTTTACATTTTCCACTTCAAGGGAAGCTCCTGCCTTCCTTAGCAGACACCTATCTTTTCAAACCAAGACAGGGCTTAAAACTCATTCGTCAATAATAGTTTTATATTTGTGAACGTGTATGATAAAAAAAGAACCATCATTCTTTCTGTTTCTGGCGATGTTTGGATTTCAAAATCTCGCCTCTGTTGCTTTTACAGCTGAAATAAGCACCCTTTGCCTGGATGTCAGATGATGTCCTCTCTAACATCCTGCCTTTCACGCCTTCTTCCCACTAATATTGTGCAATACCAATCTTGAAAAGAATCAGCTTTGCTTTGAATGGAGCAGAAAGCCTCTTGAAAAGTAGCATGTGGTCAGGTAGTGAAAGTGTTGTTATGTAATGTATGCCAAAGAGGTGAATCAAAAACATTTAGGCCTTTTGCTAACTTATTAGGCACCTCCTAAGCAAGGTTTTAGGCTTTGATCTTCCAGCCTTAGTGGCCTTTTACCACTGTGTAATCTAATTATATCAAACCTCACTGGAGCCAGCCAGAGTCCCCACACACTGATCATCATGTGAAAGTGAAAGCACTGTTTTTTTTAATTGCACACTTATTCCTATATGTGGGCAGATGTCACAGGTGTGGTTGTCACATCCTTCTAATATCTCAGACTCCTCAGTGCAGGAGTCTTGTCAGCAGCATCACAGTGAATGCCATGGTCACAGCTCTGGATATGTAGAACTGTTACAGAATAACATAAAATTTAATAGAGAATGAGAGCCTCAGTCCAATACTGCCTGATGAGCACCCTTCTGAAGGCACTCTGAGTTGAGGTCTGCTGAGATACGTGACAGTTACTGAGGTAACTGTGAACAGGGATTTTATGTGGTCCCTGCAGAAGGATTTTATTCCTTCAGAGCTTGTTTTGTGCTGTCAAGCGACACTTTAAGGAAAGAAATTATCTCCCTGGTGCTATGTTGCTGAATCACGTTCATCTCTAACAAGAGCAAGCCATGAGGAAAGAAAGTCTGAGCTGCTGGGGTGCAGGGATATGTAGAAGGTGACTGGGAAGGATATCCTACACAACCCAGGGAGATGTAGCAGGCTCAGACAAACATTAGCTTTGGTTTGGAAGGGGGTTATTGTTATCCAGTGAAAAGGGCATTAGACATTGTCAGGAGGCCTGAATTACACATCTGCTGCATTGCTGCCAAGTGCTGCTGCTGTCTCACTGTGTGTTTCCTTGGACCGTCCCTCACACTTCTGTTTCCCCTCCCAAAGTCCGACAATCTGATCTGGCTCTTAGGGCTCTCCTGACTGCCCTTGCACAGAGCAGTCCTGATCCCCACCTATGCTTCCACAGCAAACAAGGGGGATTTGTGCCCTTCTGAAGGTTTGAATTCACCTGTGGTTGATGTGGATATTTGCAATGCCTTTTCTTTGCTGTTTTAAATCAATTTCTATTCTAGGAAGAGAAATGTTTATCAAATAAAGACTGAGAGCAAAACAGGAAAAGTAATTAATTTTCCAGAATTTTTGCTCATAGTGCAATTCACAGCCATCAGAGAAGTGAGCCTGATAACTAATAGATGTATTTTAATTTTTTTTTTTTTTTAAAGATTTTGAAGATTTTAAGTAATTTTGCTGACACTATGTAGTAAGGAAATCACTGGTTCAGGAATTCCTTTAAAGGTCTTAAGCAACTAATAAGTTGAACTGAACTGATGAGCCTGTTACACTCATAATATTGTTCATGGACACAGAGGAAGCATACCTTATATAAGTAAACACAAATATTTTTAGTGTAGTGGAAAATGGATCAATCTCATTCTAGAATTGTTATTAGTCTAGATCTAATTGCTGCTGAAATACAATGATAGTTCTTTTAGACAAAGTCTCAATTATAGTAATATGGTCCATCTCTTCTCTCAGGCAACCAGCAGTAGGACAAGAGGACACTGTCTAAAGATGTGCCAGGGGAGGTTTAGGTTGGACATTTAGGAAGAAGTTCTTAACAGAAAGGGTGATTGGGCATTGGAATGGGCAGCCCAGGGAGGGGGTGGAGTCTCTGTCCCTGGAGGGGTTTAAGGAAAGACTGGATGTGGCACTCAGTGCCATGGTCTGGTTGACAAGGTGGTGTTGGGTCACAGCTTGGACTCGATGATCTCAAAGGTCTTTTCCAACCTTATAATTTCTGTGATTCTGCAATACAACTGAAATCATAACACATGCAGTTCTTGGTAGAAATAATTTTTCTCAGGGTAATGGTCACCCTTGCACTGCACCTTTGAGTCCTGAAGACAGCTGCTTTGGGCTACTGAAGAGGATGACACAGTAAGTCATCAGGCTCTGAGTGCCTCTTTGGGAGAATGTGTTGATGCAATTGGTTTCTTCTTCCTCCTTCTGGGATCCACCTGAGCTACTTCTGTTAGTTTGCTAACATACTTACACATTTATTTTTCTTCTTTGGTCTACACTATCACATTACATCAGAATTTAATATATATGATGCCTTCTACATAGGTGAGTTACTGTTTTTTTGTTCTGCTTTCCCTAAATACAGTTTAGTGCAACTCTATACTTTATCATCCTCCATCTGTCTTTCTCTATGCCATCCCCTGTGTCTCTGCTTCTCAGGGCCTCTGCTATTGTATCAGACCCATGTTTCTCTCCATCATTGTATTAGAGTTGTTAATTAATATTTTATTCTACAGGAAACAACTGCTTATTGTGGCTACCAATATAAAACTGAAATTATACTATGCAATGATAAATTATCTGTAGATACTGGGTTAGTTAGAAAAATTGCTGCAACAGCTAAATTCAGTAAAACAAAGCTTCAGGCAGATGAGGGAGAGAGCAACCTGACTTAGTCCCAAGGCTGTGCAAGCTCACTGCAAAAGTGATGGCCTGTCTGTAGCAGTGACGTGGCCACATTATGGAGTTACAGGGTTACCTGGGCCCTAAAGTCTTCAGCTCACAGGTGGTAAGGTTGTCCATCTCACTGCAGCAAGCAGTGCTTCTTATACAGTTCTGTAGGTCAGAAGGCACCTCTGGACATCATCTGGTCCAACACCCAGCTCAAAGCAGGGCCAGCTTAGGTGGCCTTCAGAAGACAGCAATGGCTCTGCTCTTCAGGGCTGTTCTTAACAGTGGCTTTTCTCACCAATTAAAATCCAAGGTGTGGTACTGTTGTGGTTTAACCCCAGCTAGCAGCTAAGCACCACACAGTCACTCACACACCTCTCCCCTTCCCTGGCCAGATGGGGGAAGAAATAGGAAGGATGAAAGTGAGAAAACATGGTTGATATAAAAACAGTATAATAATTAAAATAAATATAATTGTAATAATAATTAATAGTAACAAAATAAATATCCATAAATGGGGGCAGTGGGGCAGAGTGGGAGGATAACAAAGAAATAGAAAAGTAAAACCCAAGACAGATGAGATAAAAATGGAAACATTCATTGGAGGTGAAATTCCTCACCACCAATCAAATGATGCCCAGCCAGTCATCAAAGGGCATTCATGGGGATGCCTTATGGTATGGAATACCCCTTTGGTCAGCTGTGTCCCCTCCCAGCTTTTTGTGCATTCCCAGCCTACTTGCTGGTGTGGTGGTGTGAGAAGCAGAAAAGGCCTTGGCTCTGTGTCAGCACTGCTCAGCAGGAACTAAAACATCCCTGTGTTATCAGCACTTCTCAGCACAAATCCAAAACAAAGCCTCATACCAGCTACTGTGAAGAAAATTAATTCTACCCCAGCCAAAACCAGCAGAGGTGCCATAAGGTAAAAAGCCCATAAGCCAGAGTCAATGGGCTTAATTTTCTGTATGAAATAAAATAAACCCCTCAAGCATCCCAAAGCTATTACTCTCAAAACTGTTCCTACTGAATAGTCATGACTTTAAAATAACCAATTTCAACTTTAAAAATCAACTTTGTTTATGCTATATGGTTGGTCTAACATTATCTTAGTTGAGCAAGATGGAGAAATAAGAGCCTGGGCCAGGTATTGCTGGCACACCTTTCTAACTCAAGTTCATCCAGCAAGCTTGTCAGTCAATTAAGAGGCCATGTGTCTGATGACACTGCACCTATTCCTCTGCAGAGCAGGAATTCCTTGTGGCATGGGGGGTTCTCAGAAGCTGGAGTGTGTCTGCCTGGGTGAAGTGTGGAGCCCAGCAACCTGGGGGAGAGCAGGCTGGGGGAAGTGAACAAGGGAGAGCATCTGACCTTTTGCTCACTGGGGCCCTTGGTGAGCTGGGAAAAAATCTGTCAGTGAAAAGTGCTGACTGTCGAGGATCACCAAAAGCAGCTGTATTTATATGCTTATCTTGGAAGTACATGTTTTAAAAGAATTTGCTCAATGTGTCAGTCTACTCAGATGGAAATAATCAGCAGGGGTAGTGGTGTTTTAAACACTCTCCTTGGTTATATTTCATGGGGATTTATATGCTTATATAAGTCCTAGAGGGGTTAGTTGAGCAAACCAGCCAGTGGCTGATGCCAGAGCTGAAAAAGAGCAGAGGCATCCTGCAACCCTGCATATTGAGCTGACACTAGGCCAGTGTGCCCTTCTCACTGTCCCAAGGAGAGTACCCTGTATTTCGAAAAGGAAAGTGAGTTCAATGTGGCAAAAATAAGATAAAGTTCAAAGGCTGTGAGTTGTGGTGGAGCAAATACATTCTAGAAATATATAAAGGGAGGGTGCCAAGAGGATGGAGCCAGGCTTTTATTGGTGGTGCCAAGCAATAGAACAAGAGGCAAAGGGCAGAAACTGATGCACAGGAAGTTCTGCCTGAATATGAGGAAGAATTTATTTACTGTGGGGGTGAGCAAGCACTGGAACAGATTGACCAGAGAGGCTGTGGAATCTCCTTCACTGGAGATATTCAAGAACCATCTGGACCCAATCCTGTGCCACGTGCTCTGAGATGACCCTGGCTGAGCAGGGAGGTTGGACCAGATGACCCACTGTGGTCCCTTCCAATCTGAGCCATTCTGTGATTTTGTGAAAATAATTTCCAGGCAGGGATAGCAATTAATCATGGAAAGGATTTAGATGCCATGAGCTCTCCGGCTCTCATTTCTAAATAAAATTCTCTGCTTAAAAACATATAACCATTTGGAAAAGAAATCATTCAGGCAAGGCTTTGACCCATCTTGTTTACAATGTAAAATGAAAACATTCCTGATAAAGTCTATAAATTGATCTATACATTTCCCTCTAGTGGCAAAGAGACATAGTCACTATTTGATCTCAGGTTAGTAATTAATCTGATGTTGTTTTGATTTGTGGCAGTTTTTCTTGTAATTTATCCTCATAATTGAAATTACCATGTTCTGGTTTACTATTTGTGATATTCCAGGAAGTGAAATTACTCCCTTTCTCATTCCTTTTTTTTTTTTTTTTTAAGTGAAACATCAACCTTATTCACTTATTGTCCCTAATACCTTCTTAAATTTTCCTATTTCAGATTTCCTGTAAGAAAAACAGTAATGAATAAATATTAGCTATCAGTTCTATGAATCTCAGCCTAAAGCAAGTAAGTGTGTAGACAAAGTCCTGATTGATTTATGGTAATGCAGACATTTTTCATAATCCCAAATAAATCTAATCTTTCTTCTTAACAAAATTCTTTGTTGTTGTATCCTTACATGACCCGCTAGTAAATAATTATATATTTGTCTGTATAAATAAGTTCTTAGTGAGATATTAGCCATAGACATTTTTTTCTCAGCTTGCACCTTAGCCAGTTTATTGTCAGTTGTCCAGTACCCTGCATTAGACTGACCAAAATGTTGATAATAGGCCAGACAATGGGTCCTAATGTTCCACCATGCAGTCATGTGCTGCCTTTAAGAATTTGAGATTTTTGTTGAAAATGATGTAGGTATTCTAATATTTCTCCCCAAAGCCTTATCATTCGAACATGGTTTTTTTCTGAGGCAAATAGCTACACTGATGCATTTTCTAAATACTTTTACTCAGTTTTTACTGGAGCAGAGTATGACTAAGTGATTAGGGTTACTTGTGACTGTACCACTGGACTGTGTGGATATGGGCTGAACAAGAGTGGACTGAATTGAAGGGAAGCAAGAGTATATAATGAGATTCAAACCAGGAAAACCATTACTTCATTTGACTGGGTTGGGACCAAGAGAGAGAGGGGCCAGTTGATGCATGTTGATGGAAGGGAGTATAGAAAGATGCAACTGAGCAATGTTAGATCAGTGGGATGGAGTAATGGGCCTCCTCCCCTCCAGGCTTGGGTCCAGATTTGTAAAGTCTCTTTTGTTTCATCCCCAACATTTCTTCTGCACATATTTCTGAAAGCCTTTCCTTTGTCCTTGGAAGTGATGATATATATCACACATTTGACTTGTGAAGTAATTATCCCCTTCTTTATGCCTGCCTTGCAGGGCTCCTCCAAAAACAAGCTCAGCCATATCTGCTGATGATCTATTTGAGGAAAACCTTTCCCAGTCCCACCCTTCTGGGTGTTGATAGGGCAGCAAATTAAAAATTCAAAGCCTCTGGCATAGGGGCGGCTGCTTCAGATACAGCAGAAACTGAGGATACCTTCTCCTATCTCTCTTTGATGTTAATCAGTTATCAAGACATTGGCAGGTTACAGCACTCTGTCTAAACCAGTGGTGTAATTTTTACAAGTAGGCTTGAAGCTCTTGGCAAACCAGCCCTGTTTGTTTCCCCATCCTTAAGAGCTCTGTTATTGCTATTCCTGTTGAAATTCAAGGCCTTTGGAAATTCAGTTGATGTTAGAGCCAAAGCCAGAACTCTGAAGCTCTTCGTTCCTGGACACCTCTTGGGGCAGGGACCTGAGCATACTTCCTGTGCTAGAACTGGCTTGCCTAAACACCATAGGCAGCAGCTGAGTGACCAGGAACATTTTCTGGAGTGTCACCTTGTCCTTAGCTAAGCCATAAAATCTCTGTAAGGGGTTATATGACAAAATGTGACGGTAGTGGAAATACCAAGAACAGGCATGATCAGTGGGTCAACAAGCTCTCACTTTCTCCCTTTTCTTCTCTCACAAAATGCTCATGCTCATGCTAAAGCCACTTGCATCCACTCTCCATGTGAAAGAGCTTCTCACTTCATGCCTTGTCCAGTGCCACATAACTTTTTTCAGGCATATGATTTTATAAATGAACATTTATCAATCAATTCATCATGTCTATTACACAGTACCTTACCATGACCAGAGACACTGAAATGAAGAAAACCATGTCTAATTCATACCTGCTCAGAGACCTCACCTGCTCTTCCGTGACTCCCTCTATGCAGCCTTTATTTTTTCATATGTGCTGTCAGTTTTATACCCCAGGTAGTGGGAATGCCCTAGCATTCCTCAGGGCACAGCCACAGGAATTTCCAGGGTGCTCACTGCTCAGAAATGGCAGGCATGGCAGAGGCTTACACACAAGACCAAGATGGAAGTAAATGGAAAACTTAACGTAGCTATAAATAGGCAGAGCTATCATTTAAGATTCCACATATAGGAATTAGCTGCTTTAAGGAAGATCTTTGGTATGAAAATTCTCTAGAGAGGATAACTGGAGAGGCCCCAGATAATCTTATTTACATTTGCCAAGTGACAAAAGCCAGTAGTCTGCTGGGTATTGGTATATTTTAGGGGTATTGGAAAAGACTTCAAAAAAGAACAAAATATCCTTTTTAAGTTGCCTCAGCTAGTATGGGCAACCCCATCTCTGTGGGGAGAGAACGTTTTTCACAGTAGTTACTACTGAATCTAGCATTAAGATCTGGCAATGTCAGACTGAAGCTAGAAAAATTACTATTGGAATTGAGGTACAAAATTTTAATTGCATAGTTAATTAAAAATTGGAGGATCTCATTGTGGACTGGGATGGATTCTTCACCACCTGAAGTCTTATATCAAGACTGAATGTCTTAGAAACCTTTTCATTATTTCCTCTTGAGATTACTGGATCTTATACAGGAATCACTCAGAGAAACTCTGTGTTCTGTATTTTGTCAGAGGTGTCAACATGGTCCCTTTTGACCTTAACACCTGTGAAAAAAATCAGAGCCATTTTCCTTCTCTGTAATAAGAAGGCATTCCATGTCATGTCAGAGAGTGTAAATGGAGAAATGTGATGAACTTAACCCAAGAAGAAACATATGACTTAGTTACGAAAGGAAATGTCAGTGTTACCATTGCTGTCAATCTGTCACTGCAGCACACAAGATCAAGTGCTGTGTTTATAAAAGAAGAAGCCAGTCTCTAAGAAGGTAGGTACTCTGATAGAAAACTGAAAGTCTGACCAGAGGAAAACATGCTCCTTGGGATTACTGCTGAAGTACAACTGCAGAGGAGGTTCTTGAGGCCTCCAATCTCCAGGCTGGCAGGAAAGGGCAGGCTGGGTTGAGTCTCTTAAATGTATGGGGACACTTACATAACACCACCTGACTGCTGACTTTTACCATCGAATTATATACAGTAAACAGACTGATACTTTTATTGGTTGCCATTTTAATGACAATGGGAAGTTTAGCCATTCATTTCTGCAGAAATAGGGTTTGGCTCTTCAAATACGTGTAGAAATGGAAACCTGAGCTTGCTCCAGTTTTCTCTGCCACTCCTTTAAGAGTAGGACTTTAGGCTCAATAGAAAGGTTTCCTGGATAAAATAGTAAGAATATGGTCCCTTGCTTTACGTTCATTCTGAAACCATCATAACAGAAGTAAAAGCTGTACCATTTTCTGAGATAGGACAAAGATTGGGAAAGCAACCCCCTCCAAAACAAACAGTGTAATTACAATGGCAGAAGAAGACAGGTGAATAAAGCAAACTGGATCCACCAAATGAAAGCACAATGATGCTATAACACTACCTTCCTTCACTGATCTCACCCAGTCCAATGTTCACATAAATCAGGCAGGGGTGTGCCTGAGAGGCATTAGTTCACTGAAGACATCTGACCCAGGTCAGAGACTGCATGATAAACTGGAGCATGGCTCCAGGCACTCGCCTTGGGATTGAGCAGCAACCTGCACAGATATGCCCTGCTGAAATGCATCCAGATGATCTGGTACATCATGTCAAAATTATCCCGGTTTCCCACCCCACCCTGTGTCCCACCTGGCTAATCCATAATCAAGGCTTACCATTCCTTCAGGCTCCTGGTGGCATGGGGCTGAGGTAAGCTGGCAGAAGGCTACTGGGCTGCTCTCTTACAGGCACACGCTCCGTTTCACACAAGGCAGCAAAGTACACACACACGTGGCATTTTGAGAAAATCTGCTCCCTAAGCCAACACGAGAATCCCCGCTGATGTCAGCAGATGCAGGCGTAGGTCGCTGCTCGGTGCTTTTATGCTCATTCACTGTCCTTGCAGGTGGTAGAGCAGGACATCCCGACACACACACGTCAGTGTGACACTGGTGTGAGACAGTGACACAGAGGTCAGTGCCTGCCCTCAGCTTTAGCAGGTCTCAGTTCACCCCCAAAACAAAGGTGTGGAACAAACCAGTTCAGCTTGGTACTGAGGGAAGGTGACCTCCTAAGAGGTGCTAACAGCCTGACCGCACTGCCCCGATGGGAGGAGACTCTTCCTGGGAGATTCCTAAGGGAGAAATGCCTCAGGAGAAGCTCAGGACCTGACCACTTAGAAAAATCAGGTGAAGATCCGTTTGTCTTACTTCATATGATGGAAGTTCATTTTTACCAGTAATTGAAATGCATTTTCATACATTTTCTGAATAAACATACACAGTGAGCAGAGCCTTTCCCTTGTGAGCATCCCCTTACATTTCCTCTGCAGCCAGTCAATCCACATCCTTTAAATAAAAACATTGATAGGGCAGTTGCAACCAGCAGTGCCTTTACATGTGTTTTTCCACAGTGCACAGACAAAAACCTCTTTGCTAGAGCTAGCTCAGGCTGCTTAGGATGGAAATAGTTGTTGGGATGAGTATATACTAGAGCTCTACCTTGCATTAGTCTCCAGGCAGGCCATGCTTTCCTCCTCCCCTCACCTTTCTCATGCCCTGGGGAAGCCTCTCTGCCTGCCTCCTCTGCTCCCACACCTGACCCAAATCCTCACCCTCCATCCTTGACATGATGCCATATCCCACACCCCGTGCACATGTCCTTCCTTCCCCTTACACAACGGTGAGGGAGGAGCTGTGGTCTGGCTGCAGACATCCCAGGCTGGAAGTCTCTCTGCAAAGCAAGCTTAGCTTGAGATGAATGCTGTAGCAATAGCTCAGGTGAAATCTGCTCTTCACATGCGATGGTCCCTTGTGGTCACCTCTGAAAAGGTAGCCCTGTGTTTCTGAGCAACACCCACCAGATATTTGTGTAAAGAAGATCTGGCTGGTCTTACCCACACTGAGAGATAGCTCAGGGAAGTGGTGGCACTCCCAGCCAGGCTTTCTCATGCAGCTTCACACTGTGATGAGGTGCCCCTGAGAGGGGCACTTAGTGAGAAAAATCATGTGCTTAAAACCCTTTCAGACTTCACAAAAATAAGAGCAGTCACTTAAGTTACTGGCATAGATTAATTCTGCTGATGGTCCCAGGAAATGCCTGCATGTCCATCTTGTCAGTGGAGAATACTCAAAGGAATTTCACCTGAAATCTCCCTAAGACTAAAGAGGAAAAACAAGGACAGTGGGAGGCGCACTGGCAGATGGATGGGATGTGAGGAAGTTATCATAGCTGTATGACACTGGAGCATGAGAAAGCACCTTTTTATGCAATATTATAAAGAAATTTCATCAAGGTATGTGATGCATGCCAACCAGCATTGCCCCAGAAGCTGTCATTGCAGCACCTGGTACTGGCTGCCTGGCAGGGAGTGCTGTGAGACATTCAGTTTCTCTAATAATTAAGAGCTTGCTCCTGCCAGCTGCTGAGCATGCCCATCTTGTGTCCCTTTTGGCTGAAGGTAAGGACAGTCATATCTGCATGACAAGAAGCTTTGGCAGGATGACAGGCCATAATTTCATCAATAAGATCACATGAAACATGGTAAAAAAAAAATCTGGAACTAAAAAAAAATCAACAGCTGTGTCCACCAATACATAACCTTCTTCATTTTCTTGCCTTTCTCTTGATCTGGATTTAAAAAACATGCTGAATTGTGGGAAGCCATTCCAGACCCTGCATAATGAAAATGCAGTCTGTGGAACTGATGAATTGCAGCTTAGCTGTTAAATACAGGACATCCAACCTTTACTGCTGCCACAAACAAACTTCTTGGCAAAATTTGGAGAAAACAGACAATGTTATACATGAGTAGAACTATGTCTCTTTATTAAATAGCTCAAGGAGAAAGCTTATCTCTATATCATGCATGTTCTTGCCAAGAACAGCCTGGAGAATTTGAGACAACCAATGGCTTCCTAATTTTGAAATTATGTCAAATTCAGAATACAGAAATAGTAATAGGATGGTAAGATCATGTTATGGTCATCTACTGTACAGAGCATCCTGTGGTATTCAAATAAATGCATTCATTTTATAATCCCTGAGAACACATTTGATCTGTGGAGAGTTGGACAGTTTAAGGTTTTGTTAATAGCTCAGAATGTTTTTTATGCTGCAATTGAGAAAGCAGCTTTGAAGTTGTTCTGGTTTGAAAGCAAAACCAGTGAGAGACTCCAAGTTAGAAATACAATTTATTAGGAAAAGGGAAAAAGAACCAAATACATGCAATAATACAAAAGAAAAACCACTGACAGAGTCAGAATACAACCTGACACCCTGCTAGTTAGGGTGGTGGTAGCAGTCCAGATTGGAATGGCTGCAGTCCTCCTGGAGTGGCAGCTGTGGTTCTGTTGGAGCAGTGATCCTGTAGAAGGGTGTAGTCTTCCTCTGAAGGTCCAGTGGAAAACCCCAGCTGTTCCTCTTGGGAACCAGTGGAAAGGCTGAGTCTGGTTCCCAGAATCTCAGATTATATCCAGTTAGGAATGCTTGGCTCCTCCCTCTGGGTGGAGCATCTCACAATGGGATGCTGCAACTTTTATCAGCCATGCTGTGACATTCAATAGACCATTAACAGCAGATGTCTCCCTGGGGGGAGGAGTGGTTTGTGGAAAAGATAAAGAAAACTGCCCAAATAACAGAAGATAACTGCCACACCTCTAACAAATGGCAAATAGAATATATCTTGCCTTGCAATCTAGGAGAGAAGTCATTCAAAGCAGAGACTACTTTGAGATAATCGGATTTTTGAACATTCTTGCTACCTCTTCCATTCACTGACTGAGGAATATCATTGGCAGGGATATGGTGAACATCAGTCAAAATCCTGGAAGACCTAGATTTCACAGGTGATATCTGAATCATTGACCAGACATGATGGCACGTGACTGCAGAGACTGAAAATGGGAGGAAACTGAAACACACAAACTTGCAAAGCAGAAAGCTGATAGAGGAGGGAAGATAAAAAGGATATTGAATAATGCAGCAAAACACACAGACTGCAGAAGTAGCATCATTCAGGCTGAAAACTTTGTGAGTTTGATGCTATGACATTAAAGGAGATAATAGTACTGGGACTGGAGAGTCACTTTTACTGTTTCAAAGTGATGTGTAAATGAAGATTAATGGAGAAATAAACTTCTATTCTAAACAGAATATAAAGAAAATTTTATTGAACAGGTCAGAGACACTGGGGACCACAAAGGAACCGATGAGAACTTCTAAACATTGCTATGCCTCCACATTTTAGACAGTAATGGATGGTTGGATGGATGACAAATTAGAGCACAACATAGTACAAGGGAGACACATCAAAGCTGCTATTAAAGAAAGTGGAAATGGATTAGCCACTCTCTGGGGAAATCAGGTATTGGAGCTAGAAGTCAAGCCATGGAGTGGAGTCTGCAGGGAACAGAGAAAAAAGACCATAAATATTTGTGTTAAAGAAGATTTGTCTGGCTTGGAAAGATACCAAACAGCACTCTAAGAAAAAGATGATGTACGGGTCATCTAAGAGGCCCTAAGTGTCTCCTAGATAAGTAATATTAGGAGGAGACTTGCCCAGTATGCCTTTAGAAGAGTCTGTGAACTGCATTGGAAAATGGAGCTGTGTTAAGCAGGTGGTTCACGAGTTCTCATGAGGGGGACACTTGACTGTGCATTGATGGTACACTGGCTGCCTAATCAATATCTAGTTGAAATACATGGCAACTGTAATTTAGGACTTTAAAAAAAGACAGTTTTTATTTTTTGCTCTGTACTACTACACAGCTGATGGCTGCTAATGTCCAAAGCAATTGTTGTGACAGAGACACATTTCAATTTTTTCTTACCCTGTCACAGCAGTGACCTCACTTAGCTTTCCTCCCTTCTCTCCTGTCAATGACTCTTCTGTTTCTCACTTTGTTCCACACTAGCCAAAATTTTTTCTAAGCCACTTGTTTCCCCTTTACTGTAACCACTGGCTTCCCTCACTGTCTTTACATAAATTTGTTGTGAAAAAAAATCAAGAACCACAAAGTGGACTTCAAGTTATATGGAGGGGAGGAACAGACACAAGTGGAGACCAGACACAAAGACCTGTATCTTCACACATGTTTTGTAGAAAATACAAGTCACTTTCCTTCATGGAGGGGCCAAGCTTCCCTCCTAGGAATCTACAGTAGAAATTGCTTTCAGAGGAAAAGAGAGAGAAATGTTTCGTATTCCATATTGGCATGAAGTTAGCTAGTAATTAGTTGGGGTGAGCTAACCAAAAGGAACTATAATCAAAAGGAACTATATAGAGCACACACATAGCTTTCATGTCAAGAACCTTGCAGAGTGATTGCACTGTGCTTAGTACTTATGAGTCCAGGAAATTATCCATCTAACCAAAATACAATCTTTCATCAGGCAGGCTACTGGAACTAGACAGATTTGGAATTATTGACATTTAGAAACTCATTTTCAGAGACAGGCATCAGCCAACAAATGGGAAATATCTAAGCCAAAGAGACTATTGTAATGTGCAAAATAAATAATGCACACACTGAATTATTTATTAATTAATTAATGTTGTCATAAACAAACTTTTATTGCCTAGCCTTTCAAAAAGTGTAAACTCATCTAAGTAAAAGACAGCTCAAGCTAAAAGGAGGGGAAAATTATTCAGGATATTGGAAGCAGTGAAGTAAAAAATCCTAAAGAACATTTTTGCTAAACTTCCTAACTTGGGGTTCACAAAGACTGAAGCTTCTGAAATACTGATGAAAAAGATGGTGTCTCTAGTGTAGTGATTTATCGAAATACTTCACAAAGTTCTTAACATGCTTTGTTAAAAACACAAATTCCTCAGTGTCATCAAACTAGTTATCCTACTATCCACTCATCTTTAATTGCCAGTGACTTCACTCAGGACTTGTTAACAGTTCTTGACTTAAAGAGTAGCAGGGGCACAAATATTTGTTAATGCAAACCTTTTTTCCTTTAAAACATTATTAAAACAAGTTTCTATAAAGTATACAGTTTTCTTACCTTGAAGTTGCTTACAGAGAGTTAAGCTCTTTATCTCCTTCTCTGCTAAACTCATAGTCCAAATGATTCCCAACCCAGTCTCAAAGAGAAATATCCTTCAGCTCAATTTTTGGAATCATGGTTTTTGGCTGAAAACACTTTAGGGAACTCTATTCTATTACAAACTCACACAGTAATGCAGGCAAAATATGAAAAGCCCTGAAGTGAAGAAGACCCAACCATTCCTTGACCCCACTAAAAGTAAGCTTGACACATGAAGACTTAGCTGTTCTGGCAGTTTCCTTGGTTGCTTCCTAACATATTTTCTGAGGAATAGCATCTGGTGGAAAATAATTTATTCCTCCCACAAAACTACAAAACTTTGAAATTTTTCCTATCCTGAGTTGGACAAAACCCAAGACTTTTTGAAGCAGTTTGTAGAAACTAAGAGATGCCTCACCAGCCAAGAGCCTGGTCTGAGGTGTTCAGCACTGACTGTCCTTCTCCCTGGGCTAGCAAGCCATTTGTTCCACCTGCCCCAAGGAGAAAGGAACCATTAATTAAGAAAATAAATTATTATGTCTGCAAAATGAGCAATTTTCTATAACAAGCATAGGAGCTTTCACAGAAACCACCCAAAACACATTCCTTATCACTCCCCAACAGAAAAACACTTGGGAAGGAAAACAGTGAGTGCTGTTCCCTTGGCCTGGAGCTGCCAGGGTATGGATCCAGCCTTGGGCTTTTTTCTCATTCCAGAGGAGGACTCTAATCCCATCCAAACGGGATGTTATGATAAAATAGCCTGTTCTGTCCTAGAAACCCTCCTCTTTCTCTCCCTTAAAATAAAAATTAAGAAAAAGGGGAAGGNTGTTTGATGCATACATATCCTAGTGAAAGATTCTCAAGCCTGACCAGAGCAGGCAATATCTTATCAAAAGCATTTGGCTGCAAAATTCATGACCAAGTCTGTTTGAAAACTGCTATTCAGAGGTAGCTTTAACCACCACCACCGCTCTCTCCAGGCTCCTCCGTGTTTGTTTTTCCATATCCCCTGGTAAATTTGCACAAGGGTTCAAGGTCTGCTGCCGTGCGTGCACCCTTTGCCAGCCTTGTTTCTGTGACGTGTGCAGGAGGCTCCAGGGTGACCTTTGCAGTGCCGCTCCAGCCGCTGCCCTCGGCGCTGCCCCTGCCGCAGCCCGGCCGCAGGAGCGGGCACGGGACGCGCCGCCGGGAGCGGGATGCGGGATCTTGCCAAGGGACTGCCAATCTCATGGAGCAATGCGGAGCTGCTGGGGCTGCCTGACCCTCCGGGACAGTTTGTCACTTGGCCCCCAGCACGCAGCTCTGGGCGGATATGATTTCTTGGCTTTGCCCCCAGCACACCCTTCCTGCCAATTTCTCCGCATTTGCATTCTGCTGGCGCTCCCAACAGAAAAGGCGCTGCTGCTACCCGCGCCAGCCACACCTGCTGGTGGGTCACAGTGGCCCAATTCACAGCGCAAACCTTCCGAAACCTCAGCCTCCTACTGCACCTTCTGCAGCTGCCTGGAGGAGTCCTGTGTGGTGATCTCTCCCAGGATAAGCCCGTTCCCTTCGCCCCTCTCCCAATGGCACATTGCACAAGCCAGCGTGTCTGCAAAAAAACCTCCAGAAAAATAATTTTAAAGTCTGTGTGAGTTACTGTTCTAAATGTAAAGGGGACAGCCAAGGAAAAAAAAATTCTACTTAACTTTCAGATCCTTGGTAACAAAATCTTTGTTGAGTCTAAAACTAAAATATTAGGGAAAGACCTCAATAAATGAGATTTCTTTGGATGAACAGGAAACTCTGCAGAAAAAAAAAGGACAAAATTAGAGTGGGGTACAATCAGACAACTAGAGTGAGGTGAAATCCGCAGTGGGATGCTGTGGTTGGCAGTGACTAAATTGAGAAGACATAGCTGAAGAAACACTATGTTTTAGGCTTGATTTTCATTAGTAGATACAAGCAAGTATGCCTGGAAAGTAATCCAGACTCACTGCGCACCAGCTGCTCCGAGCGAGCACAGTAAGGACAGCCCAGGCACTGGTACAAGTTATACACAGCCCTAGGGCACAGTCTATCCACAAGTCACTTCTGCCTGCACTTCTACACACCACAAAGGCAATGCAATTACATGTGCTCTTGCTTTTCCTCATCTCTGTTTTGGTTTTCTGTCTCCTTTTCCTTAAATCCTCAGCCTGTAACTTAAAAAAAGGATTACATCACTTAGTACAAGGTAATTAGCTTAAATGAGGGAAATCGAATTTACTAGGAGGAAATCCTGGTTTTGCTCTAATGCTTCCTGCTTGTTCTGGATATTAGGCCCAAAAAGATCAGAGGGAGAGTACCTGTTGCATCATCAATATGTTTTTCCTTAAAAATCTCTGGACATCAAATGTATACATTCACTTTCCTAATAATCATAGGTATTTATTCATAGCCTTACTGACTGGCATTTAATGACATCAAAATGTCAACTTATAGCACATGACATACACGGTTTAGCCCCTTCCAGTTCTTCTGTAGGAGGTTTACCCCACTGGCCTACACCAGTTTCAGTAGTGCTGCCCTTTTCATTAGCCCACCTTTTTCCTGTACAAGCTTTCTTCCCTCAGTGCTGCTCACATTTCAAAGCACACAGATACTACAGGTGAGGAATTCAGCTCAGCTGCACCTCCTTTACCTACTGCAGGGGGCTCACCTTGCTGAAGAGGCTCGAAACAGGTGAAGCAAGGATGCCCTGGGGATACGAACCGAGGGAGCAGTTTCTCAGCATCTTTTGTAGAAACATGTTGCATTGGGGTGCAGCTTGCAGCTGGCCAGCTGTGCTGCCTCAGTGACCCATAGAGACTTGGAATGTACCTCTCTATCTCACACCAGTGATGGGAGTGCATGTAGACTCCCCTATACTGGTTTATGTATGGGCAGCAATGCAGAGAGCTCTGCTGCAGCTGCAGAGTTGTCCAGAAACAGGTGTTTAGCCTGTGGGAAGCCAAGACATGAGCTTATGTTAGGCCATGGTTCCTCTGCCAATTCCATGAATGGACCAAGAAATTTTGTTGGTGTCACCCTCTCCCTGGACTCAGCATGGTTGCTTGTAGAGAGGCAGCACAGAGTCTCACCACACTTGTTCTCAGGTAAAGTGATCTCAGCGCTATCAGTCTGCCTTTTCCAGAGGTGTTTCCTGCTTCACCTCATGAGTTTTGTTCTGCACAGACTATGACAGGATGTATCCTATCCCCCACCCTATCTGTCATGCTGTGCTCCAAGGCACTGTCCCTCCAGGATGAACAGGCAGTGACACACAAGAATAATCTGGGAGACCAGCCTGTTTCAATCTGCATCAGTCATGTCCCAGTGGTGACCAGTGGCTCTCACATGTTGATGCTTTTCTTAAGGTCCTCTCTGGTCTTAAGAGTTACTCTCCTGCTCACACCGAATACAAAGCTAGGGAATTTGGAGGGCGCTGCTCAACAAAACTGGGCTCCTGCCACGTCTTGCTCAAGCCCTGCCCTGTTCACACATCCCTGGCAGTCACAGTGGCCCCACACCAGGCAAGGGGTGTTTGCTGTCCAGGGTTGCCCCTGCCCGGCCTGTCATTGCTCGCTGGTGCTGCATATATTTCTCCTGTTGCATGGGGAAAAGCATTAGTCTCGGTGTCCTTGGGTGGTTTTTTATAGAAATACATTAATTTGGACAAAGGAAGTTAATCACCTTTTGCTAAAAATAGGGATGACTGCAGTGCAGACCTAGCAGCAATATAGATCAGTGGTGATTTAATGTTAGGGCCCATTCTTGGAAGAACAGCTAAATATTCCAGCTTTCTAAAGGTTAAGATACATGTCTAATCATGATCTATTTAGAGAAAATAGTTCAAACATCTAATACATAGCCAAAAGTGAAAGGTACTTGTTAAAGTCTTGGGTGGCAAGCAGACTGCTGCCTATCCCTATGTCCTAGCACTGTTCACAGCCTCCCCAGCCCTGCAATAACTTTCAACATTTTCTGCCTCTGCAGCTGAGCTTCTTTGTCCTGGCTCAGTGCCACCATGCTCTGCACTTTGATGAGTTTATGCCCAGGAAAGGCAGGGCTATTTCAGGGTTAGAGTGTCTGAGTGGGGCTAAGGACTTTCCAGCACCCGTCTCCATTCTGCCTCTGCCTCTGCTTTTGCAGAGCGTGGTGAGCCCAAACAGAAACAGTTATACTCATTATGTTTTCACCACTGTGCTTATAAAGAGAGAAAAAAATGGGACATGCTCTTCAAGGCACTTGAAAGATCTGCAGATGGAAATTTCTATAGAAGAGCAGAGAAATGGAATAATGCTTTCTAGCTTTGGGAACAGAGAGATGTAAAATTGCTGGATTATAATTTGAAGTGATAAGTTGAAAACATGAATTTTTTTCTAGGTAAGATTTTTTTAATGTCAAATTACAATATGAAGTATTAAATTTAATAATATTGAAAGATTATGAGCATAATAACATGCAATATGACACAAACATCTTACTCATGTCAACTTAAACAAAAAATCTGCATTTTCAGATCTTTTTCTCTGCATGTATCTACGAATTGAGCAGTGACCCGGCAGCTGTGCCATGTGTCAGTGATGTGAAACAGGTTCTGCCCCTCACACCTGACCCAGAAGAAAATTGTGAGGTCAAGTATTGCCTTAACTCTGGGAGTCTGGCATCATTCTGATGCCCCAGAATTAGATAGAACAGCAGATGTAAATTAGGAAAAAAAGCAAGGGGAAAAAAACCCCAAAATTTTTCAGCTCTCTTGTGTATTTTCTCTGGAAAAAGCACATTTAGCACTGTTGCTCTGCCAACAGTCAGACACTTGCATTGTGTAAGGTTGACTGGGCCTCGTGGGCTGCTGTCACCAAGTATGGACAGAAATTTGTATTGTATATAGAAGATGGGCTGCCCAGAGATTTTCTTAATGGCTTGTTCTGCAAAGCATGTCAGAAGTGCTGCTCCCTTTCTGCGTCCAGATGATCACAATGTGAGGAAACAAACAATAGAATGTGAATCTTAAATTATCGTGTTATGTTTCAGAGCAGCTGTTTGTGACAGAATATTGTGATAAAATCAGCATATATGCTGTGGTGTGGTGCAGACTGGGTAAGCACAATGTATTCATCCTTCTTGGTCTTTGGCCTTCAGTGGCAGTTTTGGCAGAGACAGCACCATTTAGCATCTTTAGAAATAACACCACCTTTGCCTTTTTAAACTAAGGTCTTTCTGACTCAGCTGGGGACTGAAATAGCCACAAGAAGGTGTCTTTGGTGGGTAGGCCAGCAACAGCAACCAGGGTAACCAGTGTGGAATGCATGGGATGCTGAACCTTCCTTCAGTTCCGATGCTGCAGCTTCCTGCCTGGACAAATGAATACAGCCTGAGCCCAGAAGGATATCAGATGTGTTAGCTCTGATTAAAACTATTACCTCTCATTGTAAATGTTGCCTCTCTAGATAAGGCACAGGCACAGCAACTGGCAATGGGACAGTGCCCTTAGAAGTGCCTGCAAAGGCTTCCCTGAGTGTGAGATTCATCTGTCACTCAACTGTCTCTTGAGAGAGGGATAAACCTGTTTCTCTGATATAAATCTCTGATATAAATACAGTTATCCATTATGCCATCTAGCAAAGAATAAGGAATATGATCCCAAACTTGAAGCAGAGGCTTTACATTTTTCTCATCCAAACCAAATGGTGCCTTTCCATAACTGTATCAACAGCCATAACAATGTCTGTAGCTGAGGCTGGATTAATTCATTAGCAACAATTAATGGAATCACATTGCAGAATGATCAAATTCTGGAACTGCTTTTTAAATTGAATTTCTCTTGAATTTTCCTAGGTAGTATCTTTCTTAATCTCTTGTTCCAAGTGAAAGGTGAAAAGTCTTTTTTTAAACTTTGCTTTATTACTAAAAATAAAACTAGCACAGATGAACTTTGAAGCATATGTAATTGAGTCTCATGTGATCAGAGGATCCAGTGTTGGATCTCTTACTTTATGTAAGTTAAATGATGATATTCTCAGCCAGTGCCAGTGCTAGTGGAGAGCAAGTTATTGTTTGCAAACAGCATAAATCTGCTTCTGATTTGTAACACTGGTGGGTCACCTCGAAGAAACAAACGGAGCTAATTTTAGGTTCGTATTTGTAATACATCAGTTTAGACCTGTCAGCACATTACAGTAAAATTTAATGTTAAGGATTTCACTGAATTTTATGACAAATCCTAATACAGAATCTGGAAACCTTGGCTTTCTAAGGTGGAAACCGTGTTTAATTTTAATGCTATGTGCTATTTAAAAACTTCTAAAAACATTTTCCAGAGCTGCACTGGCCTAAGATATTGCCTGGGAGCGAGCCTGCAGCTGTTTGCTTGCAGCACACACTGGAATTGTTTCTCCTTGTGGGGCAAGCTGGCCCCTTTTTGTTTCATAGCGGTTGTGTTTCGCTGAACGCAAATAAAGAAATAAATCACGTTTGCGCGACAAAGGCCGCCCTTTGGTCCCGCGTGCAGCCCGCATACCCTGTGAGCAATCAGGAGCCTGTCTGCTGGTGCTGCTTAGAGCGCTGCTGGAAGAGTCCCGGCGGGGCTGGAAGGGGCCCGGCAGGGCTGGAAGGTCCCCGGCAGGGCTGGAAGGGTCCCGGCGGGGCGGGAAGGGGCCGGGCAGCGCTGGAAGGGGCCCGGCAGCGCTGGAAGGGGACCGGCGGGGCTGCCCGGCCGCTCCTGTCCCAGCCCCGGCGGCTCGGTGCTGCGGAGCGGGGCCGTGCCGGGCCGCAGGGCCTGCCCAGCCTCCACCGCAGGCACAGCGCTGCGTGTGCCAGCCTGCCAAACGCAGCCCCGGGGAGCGGGGCAAGGGCAGCACCGCTGCTGATTTGTCCCGCATCCCGATGGAGCCAGAGAGGTTTTCTAGTACCGTTGCAGAAGAGGTTTTTTGCTACTCTGTCTCCATTGCCATAAAAGGAGGAGAAGAGCACTTTTCTACTCCCCAGAAAAACTGTGGCTAAAAACAAATGAAGGATTTTGAGTCACTCAGTAACAACGATGGATATCGGATAGCATAAAGTAGAGATCACTTCGCTTGTCTTCTGCATTCTCTGTCAATTGATTCATTGCTTTCAGAACTTTTCAAACTTGTTTCGTGAACTAAGACTTCCATGATCCTAGTAATTACAGTATATACAAAGTTTTCATCAAAACCTTTTCAAACCAAAAATTATTTATAATAACTAGAAACTTTTTTATTTTCCAAGTCATCTGAAGATAATTTCTTGGACATATCTCATGGCTTCCGCTTTCTTTTGGAGTTGCTGGCAAGGAAGCTCCTTTAAACACAAACTATTTGAAACAACATTACCATCTAGTGGAGAATATGATCCAGCACCGATGTGAATTCCTTAACGCAGAAATATACACTGTGTGACTGTTGCGCAAATGCTGAATTAGGAAGTAAATTAAATACTCATTTTGAAAATCAGTGCTTGAAGTTAGCTGACTGGTTTAACAGAGGAGTAAAAGAGACTTTCAGTCATACTGTAGATTAGTAATATTAGAAATGCAGGTAATCAGTATAAGAATCTCTAGATTAGTTTTAATTCCCTAAGATTTTCAGAAGAAAACATTGATATTCATTCTGAAAAAGCTGGTCACAGGGCTTTCACTTCCTGCACCTCCACCCTGCCCTTCCTACACTTTCTCTCTGATGTTCAGTTTGTTTACTGGGTTTCTCTACTGTGTCCCACCAGTTTTTTCCCCTGCACAGGCTTTGGTAAAGCAGCCAGCATTCAGTGGGGCCTCCACAGTGAAGCACAGTTCTAGGAGCGTGCAGGACATGTAACAACTCTCTTAAATCTGCCTGGTCTCATCTGTGTCATTCCTGACCTACCATGCTTCTTCCCTCATTGCCACATTTACTTCAGCATTGTGGCTGAAACCAGTTTGCAGTTCTAGACTTGGCTAGTTTGTCAATCCTCTGTGGCCTAAACCCCTCTGATTCAGGCAAAAGTTAACTGTTAGGAAAACACACCATCCTTTGGGGACACCATACAGTGCTCAAATGCCAAAGTAGAAAGCTTGACAGAAAAATCAAGGCCAATGGGTGCTTTTAAATCCACCCGTGATGAGGGCCACAATTTCACTTGTAGAAGGTTGCCTAGAGCAACATGCATGCGTGTGAAAAGTCATACTAGGAACTTGGTTATCTCCTCCACTTTCCCTGCTGCTCTGTACAAGCCCCGGCATCACTGAGGAAAGCTGCACTCGTGGGAGTTGCTGTCTGGGGGAGACTGAAGCGCTCTGTGCAGCACAGTCACAGGGGTTGCACAAGACTGAATAACAGTGTCACAGCACCTCCTGGGCTTGGGGTCACAGTAGCTGCTTTGCTTTGGAGATTAAAGGCTTAGGTCCTAAACTCCGAGGGTAATAAACACATTAAAAAATAACCCAGCAACAACAACAGAGCCCCTCCCCAGAGGCAGTTTGTTATCTGAGGGTGTCATCCTGTTCCTGTTGGAATCCATGATCAAATTCCTCCCTGGGGATAAATTTGGGCACTTTAATATCAGGCATTAAAAGGAAAGAAAAATGAGACAATAAAATATCTGCCGAAAGTTTTGTGAGTTTTCTTTTTAGAATCAAATTTCTTCCCTTCTGATAAGATGCAGCAGGGTAACACCTCACAATTGTTGGTGTTTCTTCACTTACATAGACAGAACACGGTAGATCTGAGAGACAGAAAGTCCTTAAAACTTGTAATTAAGAAGATCATTACAATATGCCTAGGGTAAGACTATATTGAAATCAGCCTGATTTTTCTGATGGGCCTGGGTATGAGACCTGTTTAATTTTTAAACCTTCTCCAGTAACAGCAATGGCTACATACCCAGGCTAATTGCCTGAGATTTATAATCTTTTTGCAAAAGATAGTTGGAGAGAGCTGGAAAAAGCTCTTTCATTACAGTCAGAAAACAGGAAAAATGGCCAAATGAATTAAGGCAAGGGAATGAGCTTGGCATTTTCTTTGTGGAATATGCAGTACATCTTTTCACAATTCCATTTAACCTCCAGTGAGACTCATAACTGTTTTTTTTTAAATTCCAAATTAGGCCAGTTTGGTATCCAGTGAGAACATTAGACTGGATGTGCGGGGGCTTGGTAAACTAACACAGCTGACAACTCCTGAGTACTTGCTTTCTAATGTTGCTTGCTTTTAAATGTTGCTCCTACCTTTAAAAAATGCAACCACAATCTGGTCTCAGACCAGTGCCTTGCCCATCTGTGTAACAGCTAGGACTGGAAACAGGACTGGGAAGCTGGGTGGTCATGATGTACACAATTCCAGACTGGAAACTTCAGTGAATCTTGCAAACCTCCATAGGGGAAAAAGAAATGCAGGTATAGAAGATTTTTTGCACAGATGATGTTTCAGAAGAACAAGCTTAGGAAGGTTTCTGACTGGTCTTGATTCTTAAAATGATATTGTGTCCTGTGGAAACAAAATGCCTTAATACAGTGGAAATTACATAATCTGCAATGAATAATCTATGCCATAACTACAGATTAAATCTTGGGATGATCAAAAATGACTGAAAAGACCTTAGGAGCCATGGCCATTGCCAGCAAATTTAACATGAGTTCCCAGTGGGTGCTGGAACAAGAATGCTATCTACAAACATGGAAATGAAGGACTAACCAGGGGCATACAGAAGACCATCAATGGACCATCTCATAAAATTTCTTTGCCTGTCTTCCAATAATTATGATAAATGAAAGGTGGTACAGAGACCCACAACATAAATGGTCAGGGGCTGGTAAAATGCTTCATATTGCCTGCATGCTTGTTGTACTTTAGTGAAGAGAAGTCTTGAAGTTGACCTGAAAACACTCAAAGTAAGTCAACATGGAATGGTGTAGGCTGACATGAATCAACTCTTTCTATACTCCAAGCTTGCTGGGCACAGGCTAACTCCAAACTGGGAATCACGTAACTGCCTGAGTTTGGGACTGCACTGAGCTCAAACTAACAAACTGGGCCAGGAATCAGAACAATAAGGTGTGGGTTCTGGGTAAAATTAACTACCTCTTTTGGAGGGCTTAGTATATCTCAGATCACAGCTTTTTTGTAAATCTACTTCTTGGGAATTGCGGAGATATGCCTTGAGAAATAGGCAAGAATCAGGAGTGGAAGGGAGGAGCTGAATTTGGAACCATTCATCAGGAATGGTAGGTACATACCTAACTTACATCCTTCTTTTCTGACTGAAAGAGCCAGATCCTGGTATGCATAAAAACTTCCAGACTGCCCATGCCCTTAGTTTCCTTAGGGAAGAGAGCTGGCAGTGCCAACAATTTCTGGGCAGAAACCATGCTTGGTAATGAAGGAAATCTGTGAGAAAACATAAAATCTTTTAAGAACTCCATTCCAATGGTTGATCTGCCTCAACAACAACAACAACAAAATCTTTTGGCTCTGCAGGGTCTTCAGTGTTTTGTTCTTGTTTGACCCTTCTAGATCAAACTCTCATGGAAAGTGGAAGAGTCATCATCTCTTGAGACTTGCTGGATCATGTGCTGCTGGTTTTCCAGAAGAGATGCTTCACCAAAATGCACAGGACTGGCGTTGGTACAGAGCTGGTGACTCTCGTGGACCTCACAGCTCACAGAGGAAAGTACCTTAGTCCCCGGTGATGTTTTTCCTCTTGAATGTTTGGCTCATCAGGACAGGGTGCTCAAGTGACAGACAACAGAGCTTGCAGATGTTCTGCTTATGTCTGTGTTGTGTGCATGTCCCACCTTTATGTTGCAAGATAGAATAGCTGGTGGGAGGGGAATACAGAAGAGGGAAAGTATAGTATAACCTTCTCTCTGAGAGAATTTTTAGTCACTGCAGTAACTAAAAATTCCTGAAATTCGTAGCCCACAGCAGTGAGCTGCTGCATGCTTTTTGCTGGGATCTCTCTGGAGGTCATACAAAGGGTTTGGGTAAATCCCTGCTGTCAGCTCTTTGTTTCTGAAACTCTTATTTCCTCCCTCTCTCGCATACACTTATGTTCCTTTAATCATAGGACTTCCTACTTCTTTTTTAAGCAAAAGCTGACAATGGAAGTTTTTATCTTTTGTTGAGGCATGAAGTTTTTTAAAAGCGGAAACAAGAATTTACTGTATTTGCAACACAAACTCAGCCAATAATAATTAGCACAGATCCACTCAAATGTCCAAATATACATTCCTTAATTTGTCCACAATTTTAAGCACCTGTTGACTTAATTGGTACCTATTTAGTCATGTCTTTTAAACATTAGCCCCAGTTAAAATGGTATTGCTTTCTGGAATTGAGATGCTGGAACAAATAAGGAGAGAATCTGAAATGCTGGCTTTTTTTTTTTCTTTCCTTTTAAACAAATGCTAATAATTTTGGATGCCTAAGAATGTTCTGAGGATAGAAGACGCCGTTTATGCCTGCTTGATTTAGGCTAAAACTGACTTATTTTTCCTACCCTATATGGAACTTGGCAGCTACCAGAGTATGGGTAATGGCTTGCTATGGCACCTTTCATGCCAGCCAGCATATCTAAGGCAGCATGCAGTAACACTGAAGTCAGCAGTTATATATGACTCCATCACCCTATCCCATTAAATCCTGCAGGAGCCAATTGGGCCACCTGGAGTTTCTGCAGCTACAATTTCTGTTCAGGCACGGTAAAACACCTATATATATTCTGTCTCAGCATCCTTTTTCTTGTTTTCCTGCAAATTCAGCACATTAAAGCAATCTTTCTACTCCTTTGACATAGTTTAGCAGTTTAATGCCAAACAATGAAGTTAAGGTCAGAAACATGACAGTCAAACAATAACCCCCAAATCTGTGAGCAAATAACTTTCTCATTAAACATAAGGTAAGGTGGCAGGTATCACCAAAAAATGGTTCCAGCAGGGGCTGCATAATAATGGATCAGCATCATGGACTGCCTTCGTGTAAGCTCCAGCAAAGTTACATGTTCTAAGTGTCCATGGCTGAACTTGCTACTTAAATTATTTGATTTCTATGTACTATGGAAGCTTGTTCTCAGCATGATGAAGATGTCAGTGCATCCCAGAGATATGCCAGAAGCTCTTGGAAGATATGGAAGATATTTTTGTATTAACAAGTCTTCTTTTATTTTCCATTCTAGCAGGTCATTCTGACCAGATGAGTATGTTATGTAATCAGGTCTTACTTGACTTTCTCCACTGCTTGAAAAGAACAGAACACTTTCTTTATCAGAAAAACCCTGCTGACACTGAAGCCTGCCTTTATGAGCTCCATCAGGGACTGCAAAAAAACTGGAGGTTTTCTGAGGCTTATCCCAATTATTTCACGATGCTCAGATTTGTATTGCCTCTCAGTTCAATGGGTATTTGCACTCACATCTCTTTACAGTATGTCAGACATCCTACTGCAGGTCTTGAAAATGTCATGGCTTTATCCTCTCTGGCCCTACATGCCTTCTCAACAGTCCATCTCTTTCCATTTTTAATATGCATCTTGGTTTTTCCTTCTCTCAAAAATGAGCATAATTTTTGCTGGACACGTTTTCTTTATAGAATGCACTTCAAAGGCTCCAGAATGATTCTGTACTTACATACTAATTACATTGCTGTTTTACCAATTGCAAGGTTCACTGCTTCCCTGTATCTGCCTGTTACCTCAGTCTCTAACCACTGAAACCACCATTTAAGATTCCTTATCAAAAAATACCAGAGACAATTGGTGTATCAGGCCATTAAACACTAAACAACAACCGCATTTCAGGTTTTGTTTGTTTTGCAATCAGACTTTTTGTGATATGCCCTAAGAGAAAACTGTGAATAATGAGCTGGGAAGACATACATGTACCACTAATCCCACCAAGAATCCATGACTTCATGAGCTCAAAGTCCCAGCCAGCAGCTGACTCTTGAAGCTACTCAGCTCATCTTAACTAGTACATGGAAGAAGTGCTCTTTAAGACAACCATTGCCTTGGCAATTTCAAATCTGCAACATTACAAGAAATGTCACTATCTACAGAGCCAAGGACATCCTATGCATCAAATGCTGGATACATGGAAAGAAGAGACTCTATATAGGAGTGTTAGTAGTATTCAGTATCCTGTAACAGCTTATGAAAAAGAAATCTGAGGAAACTGAACTTGAAATTTCATAATGCTGGTGAAACAGTCAACCCCTGCTCCTCCTTCTCCCTCCCCTGCTTCCAAAAGAAATAGGACAATAGGACAAACCAAATTGTAGCAAGACTTTTTTTTCCTGAGGACCATCTTGATTAGAATGACTTGCAAATAACTACTGAGAAATCGAAACTCACTACCTCACTAGTAACAGAGGAGCAGACAGATAAAAAAGATAATTATCATATTCTGCTTTTAGCTAGAAAATGAAAAATGTGTTTCTATCCCCTTTGCAGACAAGCAGTCTAGTGTGAAATGTTAACAAAAGGAAAGGTATTACAGAAGAGTGCCAGAGAGTGACAGAAAGAAATAGGCATTTGGTTGAACCTAGGATCAATGGCTGTTGTCAGAACATTTCTGTCAGTTGCTCCTAATCAAAAAAGAAATGTAATAAAATTTTTCTAAAATCTCTTTGGTTCTGAAATGATGCATGAGAAAAGTCAGGGATGGGGAGCTAGTACAAGCTTCTCTAGAAGCCCTGTTTTAATCATCTCTGTTCTCTCTGCAAGAGGAGTTTCATCATCTTTCAGCATCTATAGCCCCAATGCTTTTCTAGCACCATGAAACTATATGATACAATTAGGCAGAAGGATAAATGCATTTATACAAAAGAATAACTAGAGTCTTGTACATAATTAAGTCCTTCTTGATTTGCTTTGGGTTATGCTGAAAAAGCCTACTTTGAGGCACAGAAATCTTGCAGCCTCAGGTTTGTCTAGATGAAAGGAATATTTTCTGGCAGCTACATGAGCAAATGAGTACCTAGTGATCCACCCTAACTTAGGTTATGTAAAACTTAGTGGGTGTAAGCGACACATGTGCCTTCTGAAGGCAATGCCTGGATTGCACTCCTGATGGTTGGCCTGGCTGCCAGCGCTCGTCTCCCTCCCACGCACCTGTTCTAGTAAAGCTCTGTTGAAGAAAAATTACTTCACGTCACAGGGTGTGACACCATATAAATGCTGTGCAATGATCTAAGGTGCCTCAAGCAACCATGGCATTCATACAGCTGTAGTCAAAATGTATTCATTTCAGGCATTTTTTCTGGTGTTATCAACACCAAAACTGTGTTTGCAGATACGGTGCAGTGTTTGATGTGGAAAAGAATGTGAACATAGAATTTTGAAACAGATGGGAGACCAGTAAAGGGCTGTGTTACAGAGAGCAACCATTGTGCTGGAGGTGCCTAAGCAGGCTCTAAGAGAACAGGCTGGCTTGTTCAGGGAAGAGCAGTGGCATGCACAGACACCTAAACAAGCCCTGACCAGCCCAGCCCTGAAAACAGCAGCAGTGTAGATATGAAACCTGAGCTGTGTGTTGGGGAGCAGCAAGTGCAGGCAAAGAGAACAACTTACTGATAAGGGGCATGCCCCACAATACTCAAAAAACCCAAGCAAGGCAGGTCAACAGTTCAGATCACCAGTCAAGGCTGAGCTCAAGTAGGAATGCCAAGCCCATAGGTCAGGATCAGCAAGGGTACACAGCCAGATGCAGGTGTGGCTGCAACATAGCTCAGGCAAGGACCAAGCACAAGAAATGCAGTTTAAATGCATCTCCTAAAAGATGGTGGCAGTGTGGGAAGCACCTGGCTTCTTCTAGCTTTCTGTTGAATGGTTGCAAGGCCAGCAGGCATTGAGGCCCAATGCTGCTGGAGGCCTGAAATGCCTCTAAGACAGACGTCTGCATTATCTAATTAAGCAGCCAAATCTCCAGGAGAGAGGGGAATGCGGTGAGGGCACTGATAGTATCCCACCTGACTTGGCTACGAAGTAGTATGCTCTGCCATTTTGACATACCAGGCTGTTTTATGACAGTGGAATTGCAGCACCTATTGTAGTGGGCTTGAAGTAAAAAACCTGGATTCAGTTCCTTGCTCCACTGAGTGATGGAGTAAGATCCCAAAGGAGAAAAAGCACCAGCTATGTTGTCTTCTTTACCATGCTGAGACTACTGTCCTTCCTTTGGAGTCCTACTAGCTGCAGTTTTGTGACTTAGTCCTAAGTAATGCAGTTCCTATCAGATTATTATGTCTGAAAAAAATCCCAAGAATACTGACTGACTGCTATAATACAGTCCTTGCTGCTCAGGATTGCTGGCAGTGCCTCCACTCCAGCATGTGTCAAGCAAGAGCTGGCATGTGCTGGGTACCTGCAGAGGAGGTACCTGGCAAGGACACAACATGTTTTAGTGGGACTGAGAGAGTTACTTTTGGGAGGGAGGAATAGCTGCCAGTAAAGGAAAAGGTTCCAGTGGCTGCGTTTCCCATTTTACATTGTTTTGGCAGAGCATTGCCTGACATACCAAGTACACGTTACAGACCTTCTGGAACAATCTTTCAGAAAACCAGTAAGACAGTCTGACACGACTTAGAAGATCTGGATTGCACTGGATGCCAGCAACCAGTGAGAAATTGAAATATTTGGTGCAAGTCATTGCACTTTTTTGTGACTCAGTTCTCACTCTAAACAAGGGAACTTGGGCCTTTATGAAAGTGTTTTGATCTTCTCATGATAGGCACTGTATAATTTCTCCAATTCTGCGTTAAATAATGCTCTCTGGAAATAGAGAACAGGGCAAGAAGAAGTACATCAAACAGTCAGAAGCAGGGTGAGTCCCAAGTACCTACCACAATTACTCGTACTAGATGGAAGAAAACCAAACCAGAACTGGTGACCATGACACACTGCAGGTGGTCCTCCATCCATGCAGCACTGTTCACTGCAAAGGTTTCAGAGATTCTGCCTTTTTCTTGTTGCACATATCAACATCAGTTCTTTCCACATTTTAGGCGAATCTCTCTCTGGACTGTTGCATCCATGTAATTCACTAGCACACACTGTACCCCTTGCTGCCTTTGTCATGCACCTTTGGAAGCCTAAGTTGCACATACCAATGAACCCCTTCCTTCCTTCTTCACTGTTTTTTCTTTTCTTCAAAGATTAGGCATCACTGCTGGGGATTTTTATCTGTAGAAGTGATATGGAGAAAACGTTGATTATTTCAACTTTGATTTTCTGGGAGTGGTTCATTTGCTATTTCTGCTGAGGGATTCGATGTATGGATTTGCAGATGGCTTTTTAAAAAAATATTCTCTGAATCAGAAATTACTGTTCATATAGAAGACAGTATGTGATGAGAATTTCTGGTACTCAGAAAATAGGAGACCTAATTTTAAACATTTTTAAGGATGCTCAGCTACAGCATAGTTGGAGTATCAAGTATCTGGGACTAGCTCTGGGCTCTGTTACTTCTTTCTTATACTCCTAGAGGAAAAAGCCCTGAGCTTTTACAAAGTTGGGAACTTGGTAAGTGGTATTACTTCTCTTCAACTTCTAGTCCAAAGCCTTTTACTGAGAATTTGTGTAAGTGCATTCCTAAGTGCACTTAGATGAGAACTAGAGTCACTGTTCTCAGAAAGCATGACTGGTAAATAGGTAACAAGCAACTTTACGCTTTTCTAACTATATAGAAGCAACTGTTCCAATATACCAGGGAGCTGAATGGAAATTAGCAACCACCGTAGACAGCACCGTACTTCCAGGGGAAGTCTCATCTTACATGGTCCTGAACTGGCACCCCACCAACTGTGGTTTTATCTTTGAATATCAAAAAATGTAACAACATAGATGTAGGCATAGATTATTATTATTTTTATTGCTTTTGTTAAAAAGTCAGTGTATGAACTATGGCATTATGCTGTAAAAATGCAACATTACTGAGTGATCTAACAGTATGAGGTCCATTATGACAAGATTTTAAACATGAAGTGTAAGCTTCACGGTGGATTTCCAAATAAAAAAAAACAAGCCTAAGAGGTAAATGGATTAATAATAACTGATGTATGTGGAATTTCAATACTAAGTGAATACAAAGTGGACTAGCAAAAACCAAACATATAAAAATCACATCCTGGGTGAATCTCCACTATAACAAAACACCAGTGCCTATAAACTCAGTGCTTAGTGACTGAAAAAAACTATGGCATTATTCCTAATTCTGAAGTAAACCCAAACAACAGAATATCCATGGATATTACTGCACAATGTTGCTTTAACTGTCTTGCAAACTACTTTTGCATTAAGAAAAGTGAGACTTACTTTTTGAGACATGTAATCTTATTTGAAAGATGCATTGCAAAATAATGGTGTCCTAATTAGGACTTCTATACCCTTTATGAAACAGTTTAAGCATATCTGGCACACCATGATGTTCTTGAAATGACTCCACTTTTTCAGAAAAAATCTTTCAATTTCTCAGAGGATGGGTGGACATAGAGTAGCAAATAAAGGGGAAAAATGACAGTGGACGTTACTTTCCCAGCAAAAAAGATGTCTTACATCACACAGCAGATCAGAAATAAATAAGATAAAATTTGAGAAGTCTGAATAGAAATCCTTGAATGACGCTGCAAGAGTCACAGGCTTCACCAAATTAATGTCAGTATATTTTGTTAAGAATAATGCAGTTACTATATACATGTTTATCAGATAACGCTAACTAACAATGCACTAAATTAATGGTAGTTAAACAAGAAATATACTAAACCAACATACTTAAAAAAAAGGAAGGCAACCCCCAGTTATGCATAGTTACGTATGATAATGTCCAGCTCCCTGGAGTTAAATGGATTGACACCTTCGAGCATCAGGAAGCAGTTTTCTGAGGTGTAAACAACATAATTAACAGAACCCAGCCAAGCTGTAGGGGAATTACACCAACAAAAATTTCAAGTCCAATCACAAATCACCTGTAAATGTTACCACTGCATAGCTGCAATGGAGCAGTCATCCATTCAAAGGTTTTACACTGACATATTTCTTCAAAAGACCTTCTAAAGGATGTGCTATTTAACTTGGTTGTGATCCGGACACAAACAAAAATGTGACAAACTCAAAGCACTTAGGTTTAGAAGCACTTATTGAAGAATCCATACCATATTTACAGTGTACTGTGTATGACTGCACACACTAGTAACTTTCTTCTGTTTACTATTTCTTATGTGGCAGTTTACTCTCCACAGTATTTCTACATACTGAGAAGAGAGGAGTCTTTTCCCAGGAAACCAGCTTCTCTGATACGGAAAGCCACCATGCCCATATCTTGCTTTGCCACAGTAAGGTGTGTACAACGAACACGACAACGTCAAATCCCCATGGATCATGACAAAATGACTCAGTTCTTCCCTTTGTTTCTTGCTCAGCTTCTCTGCTCCCTTACAGCTGTGCAGGTCAGTCAGCATCCAGTTCTTGTCTAGTAGGAAGAGGCTTCCCATCTGTATCACCCATCTTTTTTTGCATCTCTTCCACAGCTTTCAGCAGAGCTGCTCGCTCCTGCTCAAGTGTGAGAATGGACTGCTTCAGTTTGCCTTCATTAGTCAATAAAAGCTCTACTGTAGCTTCAAGATTTTGGATTTTTCCATTAGCCACCTATCAAAGTAAAAAGATAGGAGGAAAGAAAGGATGGGAAGGGAAAAAATGTAAATTCATTAATGACTGAAACCATCTTTAAACTATTTTTTGAGATACATGAATACATATAAAATACTTAAGAAATTATGAAAAACTAATCTCAGAATATAAAGCAAATTAATGAAATTAGAAAGTTACCAAATCTGCAAATTTTATATCAAAGAACTGCAGGTTAAGATAAGCTTCTGTATGGGTCAGTTGGGAGGTATTTTTGGCCAGCCACACTTGTTGCTTTGCAAAACAAAGACAATTCAACATGTTAGCTGCATCCTCATTTCATTTCAACATTGAGTCCAATGAATACCATGTTTGAAGGCAAAGGAGAAGAAGAGGATTTAGAGCAATATGCAAATGTTAAATACATTGTGAAAAATTTCAAAAATTCTTCCTCAAAAGGCTGCCCATACTGGCATTCTACTTCATGATGAAACAAAGTATTAGGTTGTTCAAAGTCATCATGTGAGATCTGTAGGTACTTTGACAACGTCAGATATCTGTTTGGAAGTTTCAGCACTGGATAACATTTGGAGACATGAGTATGGGGTGGTCTTTGCTTTCAGGAAAGTATTTCCCTTTCTGATGAGCCCACTACCCATCATGTAATTATGATGGGTTAAAGAGTTCAGCCGTTGGGGACAAAATATTGACAAATAAGGTTGACCCATTGATATTATCTGGTGATGCATTTTCCTCCTATCAGAAATGGATCACCTTCCACCCTATGAAACAAAATCTGATGAAGCCCACCTCCAAGACAAAGGGATTCTCCAACACTACAGTATTAGATAGTTAAGTTCCCTGCTGTGATTCTAGCTGCTGACTTGGCAGCACTCAACCGGAGACGAGCTTCGTAATAAAGTGCTTAAGGCTGTCAAGTCTATAGGGACAGGAGAGGGTGGAAGACCACAGTATCACAGGGTGGATAGGGTTGGAAGGGATCACTGGAGGTCATCTATTTGCAACCTCCCTGCTCAACCACGGTCCCCTAGAGCATGTCATTCAGGACTGTGTCCTGACTGCTTTTGAGTATCTCCAGTGAGGGAGACTCCACAACACCTCTGGGCCACCTCTGCCAGTGCTCTATCAAGCACATTGTAAAGTTCTCATGTTCAGGTGGAACTTCCTATGCATCAGTTTCTGCCCATTCCCTCTTTTCCTACTGCTCCGCACCTCTGAGAGGAGCCTGGATCAATCCACTTCACGTTTTCTCTTCATATACTGATGACCTGCTCCAGGAGCTCCATGTCTCTCTTGAACTCAGGAGCCCAGAACTTGACACAGCACTCCTGATGTGCCTCACCAGGACTGAGTAGAGATCACCTCCCTCCACCTGCTGGCAATGTTCTTCCTAATACACCAAGGACACCACTGGCCTTCTTGGCCACAAGGTTAATGGACATCTTGTTGTCCACCAGGACCCCCAGGTCCTTCTCCACAGAGCTGCCCCCCAGCAGGTTGGCCCCCAGCCTGTGCTGGTGCCTGGAGTTATTCCTCCCCAGCTGCAGGACCCTGCACTTGCCCTTGTTAAATTTCAGACACTTCTTCTCTGCCCATCTCTCCAGCCTGCCGAGGCCCTTCTGAAGGGCTGCACAGCACTCTGGGGTATCAGCTGCTCCTTCCAGCTTGGTGTCATCAGTGAACTCACTGAGGAGGCATCTGCCCCTTCATCCAAGTCTTTGATGAATCAGATAAATAACACTGGGCCCAGTATTGAACCTTGTGCAACACTGCTAGTCACAGGCCTCCAACTGGACTCTGTGCCACTGATCACAGCCCTTTCAGCCAGTTTTCAATCCACCACACAGTTCGCTGTCCAGCCCACACTTCCTGAGCTGAAGATCCTTGATACAGGTATTTATAGGACATCACATCTTGAATATCATCCCAGAAATCCATCTTCCCATTACTATATTCAACAATTTCCTTGCCCATGTTGCCCAAAGCTTTATGAAAATATCTTGCAGAAGAGTGCCTCTCCTTCTGACTTCTCTAAGGCTCAACCTAGAACCTAAAACAGGATCAGATCTCACAGGATCAGAATGTACAAATTTTTGTTAGGAGGGGCAATCTAAATCTGCATGATTGACTAGCTTTAGTCAGGAAAAAGAACCAATGTCTGAGAAACCTAAACTTCCCTCACCAATTATCTTACAAAGTTTATGTCTAACAATAATCAAGAGGTTTGAAATGTCTGCTTCTTACTCTTGAAGTCCCTTTCTCCATCAAACTAAATGCACAGTCAAAAGTTTTATAGCAACATCCTGTTATAAAGCAGCAGACTATATATATTAGAAATTATTATTTCACATAATGTTTAAACAATCTAATAACAGCTAAAAAATTGTAATAGAAAGTATGTCTTTATAGACAATGCATCCTTTTTCAAATGTATCCCTGAATTGTGACATTGCAATTAGTTTACCCATTTTTGGCAGAGTAGTATCCCTGCTGTAATCAAGTAGTAACTGAAAATATAAAAATGAAGTTGAAAAAGCACTTTATTTTTAGTTATCTTCTACAGATATTATTTTAATTACAAGAGAAGAGGCAGTGTGTTGAATCAACTTTTCACTAACTACAAGTATATGCTCTAACCACCTCTCTCTCAGAATTTCTTCTGCATGTAAATGTTGAGGGCTAAACTAAATAAAACTTTTAAGTGGCTACATTCTAAATTCACTAGACCAAACACCAATCCCTCCTGTGATGTGGTGTAGGACAGTCTCCTCTGAAAAGGTGTATAAATTAGAAAATTAGAATGTTAATCATATATGAAATATAAATTGTACCTGCAGTTCTTCCAGGAGATCAAAGTTTTGTTTGCGCAAGCTGCTGTTTGCCTTCTCTAATTTATCCAGTCTCTGATTGTCATTTAAAGAGGAATCTATAAGTTCATCCTGAAGCACATGATATTCAACTTCATAAGCTTGCAACTGTTTGGCAATATCCATTTCGAACACCTGTGGTATATAAAAATATTATTAGGTGCTGTGCAGACCAAAAACATTGCTCTTTCAAGGCTTTAAAATCTATTGATCTAGATCTAGACTCAGATATTTAATCAACGCATACAAAAAAAAAGGACTTATTTTTTGGCATTCACATTTTCTATTGTGGAAATGGCAAGCCTGAGGCAGTAGAGTGCAATATATTGGCTTTGGATCTACTTTAAAACTTTGCTACTGATTTGCTGCCTGACTTCAGCAAAACTACTTACAATAAATGTTTCAAGGCTGTGGACTTTGTAGGGTATTCCCCTTTTCTAATTTAATACATCTCAGTTTGGCATAAACCCTTCTAGTCATACCCAGAATTAGTCGTCAGTTCAGAAAAAGTGTGGTCCAAATTCACCTGCCACATGTACAAGTGTAAGGCTAAGCAAAATAAAAGCTTTAAATGAAAAACAGTAGACTTTGCTATCTTTATTTATTATTCTATAGTATTTTTACAGACTGAATGAAAATGAAATTATCTATCCTTACACTACCACACTTAACAAAAACATTATGTAACATCAAAATAGATTTCTATTATTGTTAACTACAAATCACTGAAACGAATGCTCAGTCTTATCCATTAACATTAAGAAAAACTTTTATTTTAAAAGCAGATAAATAAATTGAGATGCAGAGTGACCCAAAGGAAAAAAACTACTACTTTCTTTTCCTAGGTTTTGGCAAGCATCTGCCTTCAAATTATTCATAACTATGACTCCAATTTCCTCTACAAGCAGTGAAGAAGGCAGTAAATTAAAAGGACAAGTGTGCCAATCACAGAACATAGAAGAAATAAAAGTTGATTTAAAAATGTATTTGAAAAATAGCCCAAGAAGGGAAATTCCAGGGTCATTCTTTATTTTTAAGCCTCTTGTACTTTATTCATTTTGAAAATGAGTCAAATGTTAAATCCCATCTTAAATACCTGTTAAAAGCAACAGGAACATTTGCCTATTTTATTTATCTGCTCTGTCTACAAAACCTTAAATACTGGTTAAAGAAAACATCAGTTTATGAAATGTTTCTGTCACATGTCAAATAAAAAATTATCTCATAGTTAAATAGCAGCAGAAACATCTGAGCATCTAAGCACAGAAGGCTGAAATACAATTTTAATTCGAATTTGATTACACATAGGGAATTTTCATTTTCTGTGAATCTGAGCATCTCTGGAGAAGACACTCTGTTGAAATTTCAATAAAACAAGCAGTGCAATTCAGCAGGGCAGAATGTTAGCTCCTCTCACAACCTCTGCCACTTCTAGCCTCAGTGCTCCTGAGGAGGGAGGGAAATCCCTGCTGTCATAACCAGAGTTATCAAATCTGAAAGAAGGGAAACATGAGGCAATAAAAAATTTGATTTGAAACCTAGCCAACTGAAGGCATGTTAAGGCATGGAACCAAAGGCTATGCTGCAGAAGGATGAGGAGCATGGGGATTAACCCAGGAGCTGTGTATGGACTGTGGGCTGGTCAAACAGCTGCTCTCTTCAGAGTCAGCCCTGATCAAAGCAGGGAACTGCTCTTCCTTCTACTCACTTCTACCTACCCACTTCCAATTTAGAGCAGTCAGGGCTGCCTAAACAGAGCATCCCTCCCTCCTTCAGCTCAAAGCACACAGTCTTCTGCAGGTCACCTAAGCACTGCAAGTCTTTCAGCCTGGCAGGTAACATACAACCCCCTTTGCCCCTTGGAAATTCTTTGCTTTCCTTGCTTTTGACAGACTTTCTAGCTCTCATCTCCTTCCTTTGACAGTAAGCACTAGGAGCCATTTTTCTGGCCCTGATGTGAGCTGTGTCCCCCAGAAGCTTTGCTGCCAGGCCTCAGAGGGAGCCCCTCACCAGCCCTCTGCAGAGCATGGTGCTGCTGCTGCTTTCTTTATCAACCCATGGGCTTTGATGTCCGGCAGCCCTTGGGGGATTGTCAGCATCTGCAGTTCTGCACAGTACAGCCCCTATGTTCTGCACCACAAAACGCCTTTGGAAAAACTTGCTAAAGCCCATCTTCTCTTTGCCTGCTGCAGTTTAGATGTCAAGTGTAAAAAACACTTAGGGTTTTTAAACAGACAAGCCTTAATAGAAATAATTTCTGATTTTTTTATATTCCGTAAGTATCATCTGGAATATTCTGCTAACTTAGCAATGTTGCATAATTTTCCTTGTCTGCTGTTTAAAAGAATTGTATCAAGGATTCCAAGTGTTGCTGTCTAGAGTCACTACTCCCTGCAAGAGACTGCACTGCCCCATGTACCCCTGACAGAATTACAAAGGTGCTGTTGTGACATACTAGGCCAGCACCATAAAAGCCAGTAGAGACAGAGTTGATGTGGGGAGGCTTCTAATTTCATTAAGTAAGGTTAACATTTGTGAGGCTCTTGTAAGTAAATTTTTGCTTCTGATATGAAAGTTGGAAGGCAAGCTTCTTCGGTGAAAAAAAAATTAATTTTCACTAAAGGCTTCATAAAGTGACAGTAACCAATACCATACAAAGCTACTAAGTTGTCTTAGTTTACAAGTCATCTGCTCCCAGAAGTTTTCAACATCTTCCAAACTACAAGGGAGTTCTCAGCTTGAAGTAGTAGCTGTTTTGGTTTTTCTGTCAAGAACTTAACAAGAGCATTCCTTTGCATACCTCTCATGTGTTCAATTTATTTCATACCTGACTAATGGTCTTTTCCATCTGTACCAAACCCAAGTTGGGGAGAGTGCTTTTAATAAAATCAACAATAGTTTCTAGATTCTCATGCTGCAGAATCAGGGGCTTGTGGCTTCCCAAAAGACTTAAAGCCACTTTAAATATAGCCTCTGATCCTTGAAGAAAGAGCATATCTGTGAAAACAAGAAAAAAACAGGTTACATCAAGCAGGTACATCTTTTGACGAGAATATCAAAACAATAAATTGTCAAAGGACAACAACTTCTGATAGGAGTGACCTGGAGGTTAGATACACTGTGCTGGACACGTGCTTTTGGCTATGGCTTTAGAAGTTTTATAGGATCAAGATTATTACTGTGAATAGCACACCTGACTAACACATTCACTTACTAATTTGTTTAGTGAGTTTTCACAAAAAAAAAAGCAATTCAAGTTTAAGCTAAGCCTACAATAAACTAGGTAGTCAAGTTTATCAATGTTGCCACTTTTTGCGTATGTAATAGTTTAGTGGGCTGTTTTCATGTTTGTAGGAATATAAATTTCAATAGAAATCTAATCCCAATGCTCTTTAAAAATTGTAATACAACAGAGAAAAAACCTATACCTGAAGACACAAGTGAAGATCTGAAATTCGGTTTTTCTCTCATGTGGTGGAAAAAACCACAAAACCACAATACAGCATTTAGCACATGAGGCTAAATGCACACTTTCCAGTAGCCTCAAGTTTCAGGTGCATGTGATTATTTTTAGTATGTGCCTCAACCACTTCTGTTAATATGCTAATCATGATATTAATAAATACCCTGAAATCTTAGTCACACAGCTTAAGTGTAAATATTGCAGGTAGCCCTGTAATGACAGCACCTGGCATACCAAGCACACTGAAACCACAATATACAGTGACCTTTCAGTGTAATGTCCTTTCCTCTCTTTTCTTTTACAAAGTGTCTATGTATTTATAGAGTAAAGAAATAGAAGTCTGCAATAAAGGCATCAGACAAGAAATCCAGTCTGTACAAACAGCATTGCCCTGCACTTGACTTTCCTGCTACTGTCAGAATCTGCTCCTGGTTTCATTGAAGCATGTGCCTTGCTACAGACAGAAGCATCTAACAAATGAAAGAATACTGATGGAGGTGATAAAGGAGTAGAAGATATTGTGGGGTTTTTATCATATTTCCTAAATATAAATTTACTTTGAAAGGGCTTCTCTCTTGTTCTTTCCCTGCTTTGTATTTGAAGCTGTGAATGCAGCCACAATCAATCACATAAGAAGTAGCACAGCGACACACACACAAAAAAAGAAAGATAAGAAAAAAAATTTTTAAAAATTATGTCTTGATACTAAAAAAAAAAAAAGAAAGAAAAAAAAAAGTGATAGGAAAAACCCACCGTGCTGTAAGGGAAACAACTACTAGCAAAACTACAGTTATGTCTGATGTAGTGAAGAACCTATGAAAGCTAACAGCCTTTCTTAATAAAACCAAACTCTATTTCCAAATTTGTATCATAATGAAATTCTCCTCTTGTACTCTTTAGCTTGCAATGTTGAAGCCATAACTCATTTCACTCTCTCTCTCCAAGAAAGAAAAGCACAAGTAAAAACTAACCACAAATCTCACACTTTCTTGCCATTTGTCCTAAAAGGGGTGTAACATTTTTCAGCTCTGTGTTGAGCTGAATGTGAACTCCAGTGGCAGAAATGATTAAAAAGTGGTAACAGAGAAGGCATCTGCCTCAATTCTCTTTTGAAACTCAAAAGTATGGGAAAATGATTCATAGGGAAAGCTCTATATTAGGACAGGAAATACTGAAGGACAGCTAGAAACAAAGCGAAAAAAGCAGAGCTAAAAAGAATGTGTTTTTATGATTCAGCACCTGCCCCATAATGACATGCAGATTAACTCAAGGTGACCTGAAAGTTGTTAATGAATGTCTGTATGACTGAGCTGGTAATACACAGCTGAAATCCCTCATTTAAAACACCAAGTAGTTAACAAAGACCTGTTTGTTATCCACTCCCCATGCTTCATATTAAGTGGGCTCTCAGCCAACAACAACACAGTGAAGGTACCCAAATTAATGTCATCATGATTGGCAGCCTACAGGATTAAAAAAATTAAGTTTTATCTACAATCTTGAAACAAAATAAACACTATTCTATCAAATCTCCTCTATTAATAAGTAAGCAGGGGTACTAAAGAACGCATCTTTCGTAACACTGTACTTTCATCAGCTCCTGCTCAAGAGAAGTGTTGAAAATTTGGACAGATAAATGAAAACTTAAAAGGAGTTTTGCTATTTGATTCATAAAACAGTCTTTCACATATTTTACATATTGCCTGTTAGATGCCTGCAAAAAGCACACTCTATGGAAATCCAAAGGAATGGTCTGTAACAATTATATAATTATAAAGGTGTGGGCTAGTTTCAAATACTAGGGGTTCAGAGATACCATGTTAGAAAATGGTAGTGCAATCTCAGACAGTTAGTAACCTATAAATCAGTTACTTCAGATCAACATTCTTTCCTCCCAAGGGTTCTAATAAGTGAGCAATGAAAAGCTGTATGTGTACGTTCTGCAAAAGTGTGTGAAGACAGAGGTTAAAAATGACTGGATTTTAACTTGCCATGTTGCTACTGACAGCCACTGGCAGAGTGACAGCTCTAACCTCTTTTGTTTAAAGTTGTGTTTCAGAGTATTTAGTATGGGTGAGGATAAGACTTTACTTTCTAATGTAAGAGAATGTCCAATGTTCCTAACCTACATAGCTTCAGTAAATACTGTTTTAAGGAAATTACTAAATACAAAGGAAATACCGAATTTAAGGAAAATACTAAATATAAAGCTGCAAGTGTTGGTCACATTGAACTTTTTCTCTAAAAAACATCAGAGATTTCTAAGAGGCAACAGTTTCTGTCACACATGCTTTTCTCTTCTTGACCTAAAATCTGATGTGCCAAGATCATGTATCCGTGCCTTCTATTCTAACGCAAAGTCTTTGTTTTCTAAAGCCCTACAATCCTTCAATGACAGAGAAAATACTAATCTGTGTATTAAGGCAGAAATCCAAATATACTGGATACACAAGGCACTTTTATAACCTCACTGCAGCCCCATTCAAACACTTCTTACCATGAAAGATTAAGAATAACAAAAAGATGAACTGATTATAAACTCAGTACATGACACTTGCATACAGCACTTAATTAATTTGATTCCTACAGATTATTACTGTCAGCTACATACTTGTTGATGCACATTAACCTGCTTTGCACTCTTCCAGGAAAATAACATGCTGTTTTCCCTGGAGTTTGGATGCTAATCATGGGACATATAGTTTTACTCTATATAGCATACTTTTCATTGTGCATTTTTCTAGCATTACTTTTAGCATGCCCTTAAACAGAAACTAGATAGGATTCTTGTTGGTTCTTCTTGAGCTCCACATGCCTATTTGTCGTAGGGAGGACCATATTGTTTTTAAGCCAGGAAAGTGTCAATATTAATCTGCTAATGAACAATTTCTTCATTGCATCTCTTAAATGACTAAGGAAAATGAAACTGGTTGCTCACTAGAAGAGAAGAACTGGGGAGAAAGCTCCAATCCACCCCACTCATTATGGACAATCCAGTACCACAAAATGAAGTGGAAAAACAAACAACTGGAAAGGAAACAAAACATTCTCAGACACCAAACAATCTACAAAATATACATCCAGAAGATAGCATCAAGGTAAATTCTTAACTAGAATTTAATTAAAAAAGAAAGCTTCTGCAAGTATTAAAAATAGGCAACAGAAGTGACTTTAGAAACTAAACCCCAGATGATTCCAAACATTTTTGGAACTAAAACTGTCAGGACAAGAAACACTAGTTTAAATGTCTTGTATTTCTGCAGAGTAAATCCAGGATTACACTGCAAGGGCCATCTCTGTGTGTGTTCTAAAACATAACCCTCAAGCTAATTTTCTGCTGACACTGCTGGAAATTATGATAATGGAGTAAATGGATATATTTCTCAGATGATGCCTTTGTTACATCTCTTTTCAGCTTGAAAATAACTCATTGTTGGTGTTGAGGTGTCATTGTCATAATACAATGGCTGCCTTCATGGCATCAAATTTTACATCCTCTCTAAAAGTGTTACAGGGTGGGAAAAGGTAACAATGAGGACGAAAAGACATTAAGGACTGCTGTTTACTTCTCTCCTCTCTCTTCCACTTTTACTGATATACTGCACTCCCCATAGGATGATCTCGGTTGTTTTTCTTCTGTTCACAGTAAGCAAAGTATTTCTCCTGAGTGTCTGAAACTGGTTGGATAGTAATGCTGTTCCTAATCTCAAGACTTCATGTAAGACTTCAGAAAGAACAAAGAGAAGTTTTATGAAGAATTACCAAATACTCTGGATACGAATCCAAGAGGAAACTGGGAGGCAAACATGGTGAGGAACCAGGGAGCAGCATAGAGGCTGGGGCCAATCTCATGTGCCTCTAGGTGGTTATAGAGATCTCGATGGTAGTCATGAAGAAGTCGAGATAATTGGTACATCTGGATCTGCATGGAATAAGAACAAGAGACTAAAGATCAACGTGTTTTAACATTCCTAATAGCAAAGTCCATGCTTCATGCTTATCAGAAACAGAGAGAGGTATTTGTCAATTGATGTTTGGATGAAATTGTGTGGAAACAAGAAATACTTGGAAGCCACCTAAAAGACACAGGATGGGTCACCTGTGAGCCTACAACAGGCTCATTTGCAAGGTCATTTGAACCTCATTTGAACACAACAGAAGTCGTCTTATTTATGATTTCCATAGTTCCCCAAAAGTATTTTGATTTGAAAATCATGCATTTAAGATGATGTATTCTTTTCCTGGATTACCCTTCCCTATTTTTAAGAATTCAATTTAAGTTTTTGACAATGCTAGCTGTATTGTATTATCATTATTTAACGTTAGCATCCTTTACTTAAAAAAAATTAAATCATACCTGCAAAATTGTCATGTCAGGACGATATTGTTTTCTCAGGCCCATGTCAAACATAAGGAACTTCAGCATTTTAAAAGCATCTTCTTCACTCATATGAAGCAGTAAAACTCCAGCTACAAAACTAAGGCCCTGGCAATATCCTACTTCCTGGTCCAGAAGTGAATAGGCCTTCAAAATGTTGTAGAGTGACAGCTGCCCAGCTCCCAGCTGTGCTGAGAAGTACGGATGTGTTGGAAATGTGCGCCCTGAGAAAAGAGCTGAAGTTAGTGACTGAAACTAAAAAATAAACAACAAAACCACCAAAACTGTGTCATATTGTCACATTAAACAGTCTTTCAAAAATGTAGATTCTTTTGAGAAGTAGAATTTGAGTCAACCCACAGGAAGACCATAAGAAAGTTAACAATACAGAACAACTGACTCTTATACTCTACCACTGTTACAGTTTTTGCAAAGTTAATTTAGAAACTGTCAGGGGGTGGGGAAAACCTGTTGTTTGGAACAGCTGAATACCTGATTCTTAAGACTGGCCCCTGAACATTTTATTAAAGGATAATAAACTATTATAACGACTATCAGAAGCTATCCTAATTAGGACAACTATTAGGATTGAGGCACAGACTTAGAACATCTGACCTACGCACGCTGAGGCCCCTTCCCTTTACTTTTTGTCTTTTTCATGTAAACGTGGCTGTTGTCACAACCCTTCTTGCCTTGGTCCCTCGCAGTCTTCATTTGCCTTTTTTTTTTCCCTGCAGCCTGTACATTACCAAGAATTGAGTACCTTTAGGCAAGCTATGATATATGGTATATACATATTATGTGAGAGCACAGCTAATTGAGGCAGCCAACAGACACAGCATTTTGTGCAGCCATTTCTGGGCTTTGTTTCGTTGAGCTTTGAACACACAGAGACCACGTCCAGGATCAGCAGGGGACTCCCTCCTGGAAGTGTGAGGGTACTGCTGCTGGTGGTAAGGCTGATGCTGGTAATGCTGTTGCTAACCAACCCCTGTCAGTTACCCTTGATGACAGGGTGCCTGGAGCCTTTGTTCCAGCTGATCCCTTATAAGGGAGGGTCACTGATGACCTGTTACCATTCAGAGGGACCTCAACAGGCTGGCCAAATGAGCTGCCAGGAGCTTTATATGTAAAGTTCAACAAATTTAAGTGCAAAATTCCTGCACCTGCAGGGAACAAACCTATGCACCAGTATTTGCCACCCATCTGGAAAGCAGCTTTGTAGACAAGGACCTGAAGGTTCTGGTGGTCACCAGGTCGAACACGAGCCAGCAAAGAAGGTTGATGGTATCCTGGGATGCACTAGGAGTGCTGCCAGCAGCTGGAGGCTGCTGATCCTTCCCCTCTACTCAGCACTGGTGAGGCCACATCTGGAGTGCTGTGCCCAGTTCTCTGTTCCCACTACAAAAGAGATACAGCCATACTGGAGAGGATCCAGCAAAGATATCCTTTGGATAGGATAACAAAGGGACTGGAGCATCTCTTCTAAGAAGAGAGGTTAAGAGAACTGGGACTGTTCAGCCCAGAGAAGGAAAGGCTCAGGAGGATGTTACCAGTGTGCACAAATACCCAGTGAAAGGTAATGAAGAAGAAGGAACCAGGCTCTTCCCAGTAGTGCTCACTGACAGAGCAAGAGGCAATGGGCACACATTGAAAAACAGGAAATTCCACTTTTTTTTTTTTTAATTGTAAGGGTGGATAGACACTGGCACAGGCTGCCCAAAGAGGCTGTGAAGTGTCCATCTGTGGACATATTCAAAGTCTGAGCAAACATGATCCTAGGCAGCCTGGGCAGACCTTGCTTTGAGCAAGGGGGATTTGGACTGAGGTGATCTCAAGAGCTCCTTTCCAATCTCAACCAATCTGTGATTCTGTGAACAAAGACATTAAAGACTTAACCTTTACAGATTTTTAAAAAAAACTTCCAAAGGCAAATTTTTCACTTTTAGGAAAAACCCTCCCCCTATCAAACTTCCTCTGTGAAATACCTCAACAGAGGAGAAATCTGAATACCTCTTTTGTTCTAGTATTAAGTGGAGCTTGTTTTCTGGTTGCCCACTTGTTAAATACCACCCCACCCTTTAGCTCCTGGAATGCTGCTGTGCTACCAGATAATATCAGAACTCCTGTTTCAACACAAAGCCCAGGGCAGAGTCCTTCTGCCATCTGGTAGCTGCTCTAGCCTGTCACATGGGACAAGGCATTCAGTTCTGAGTAGGTCTCCCTGGCCAGGCTGTCAGAGTTGAATGTTACAGAATAAGTATTTCTAGCCTTCAAATGAGAAGGAGCTTGCATTCCTTTGTTTGAAGGACGAGTTACTACAGCACAGTCTAAAGGCAGACCTGCACTGCCTCACTCAGGCAGCAAAGCTCATTTCATGTTAAGTCATGAAAAAGAGTTACAAGCTCAGCAAGAACAAAAATGCTAAGAAGTTCTAAAAACCAGAAAATGGAGGAGGAGAAGAACTGCTAAACTCACAAGCTGATGTGCTTCTGAGGGCTCTGATATTGGCTTAACTAAGAATTTTAGCCTTTATTTTGGAGCAAAGATCTCTGGCCCTGCCAAAAAAGAGACTAAATGAACTGTGATACCGCTAGAGCCCCAGAATGCGAAAGTAAGCACCTATTACTTTATTTTTTAAAATGTAATAAAACAAAACCTGATTTTCTACCGTGTTCAGCCAACACCCGGTGATGGATGGTTTCCTACACTGATAGCACTGTGACATGTAAATTGGGCCAGCAAAGCAGCTGCTATACCTTAGCTCTGCATCTACATGCACACTCCTGGCCTCAGGAAGCACTATTTACATCTGAGAATGCATCAATTCAGCTAAGTGTGAGCTATTACACTACTACAGCTTTGGCTCATACTCTGTTAACAAAACCTATTTAGCCTAATTTGGGAAAGATTGTCAAGTATTACAACCACTATACTGTGAGAATATAGCTCTTTTCTTTCAAGGTGTGAGTGCATGCTCTCCAAAGAATTCTTAAAGATTTAAGAGAAAATGCTTGTGATAGCCTGAAGGGAACACAAGTCAGAACATGCAAATCCCTTCTAGCTGCCTATCCAGTTATGCTGTCTGTTACCATGCAGCACAGCACTTTTCCAATGTGAATCACTAGGAAGTCTTCAGCTTTCTAATTCACCTTATGGTTATGACAGGGCCCAATCCCTCTTTTAGCTAGTGGGCTGGCAAATAGCACCCTGGCAGAAAAATCACCTTGCATGAAAACCACCATGAAGTTACCAATTTTCCAACACATGCACTCATTTGTTTCTACAAGAAGAGAACATGGCTATGATGAGAAGTATTTGTGGGCAGAACCAGGTAGAAAATATGAACAGCTTGCTGAGCCAGTAAGCCCCAGTCTGCTATTTGAGACAACCAAGCTCAGACTGACTGTGCTCCCTACTGTCCAGGAGTCATCCCAGCACCATCCCTCTGCTAAGGTGTTCAATTAATTTACCCAGCACAAAACTGTTCACCTCTTACTGAACCACTTGAGTGTCCCACCCTTCACTGCCAGGGCTGTCAACATCAGGTATGCTGGACCAATAGGTATTTGCTAGTAAATGATCTCTGGCTGCATGTAAATGTCTCTCAAACACAAAAGATTGTTGTCTGGCACTGCTCAGTCCAGGGGAATGCCTAGATTGGTGTGCAAAATCTGAAGGGAGACAATTTACACACACTGTCACTGCCATTCCCAGCTGGCATTAAAGCTCCTTGGACTGTTACTTTCCCAGTGCCAAGTCAAAACCAGGCAGGTCTGCCAAGTAGGGGAAAGTGAAGGTGACACCCACCACCACACTCTCCAACCTCCGGTCACGCCACTTTCTGCAGAAACACACCTGTTCCTTCACATTCCTATGTATTTCCTATGCACTGCTTTGGTGTTTTGACTTAACTTTACCAAGTGTTGCAAAAAAGGAGAAAACAGCCTCTTTATCATCTAAAGCTTAGGTCAGCATTTAAACCTGACAAATCTTCTCACAGTTTAGCACCCACTGAAAACAGTCAGCACACTGAGATTTAACAAAATAATAAATGGGGGCTCCCAGACAGCTCTGGGTAAAAGTAATCCTTCCTCATCAGACAAGAAACCCCTTTCTTGGTAGATCCACTTGCAGTGAAAAATGCTTAAATACTGTTTGAGTAGTTATAAAGAGCTTATAAATTATGATGGGACAATATTGTACTACTGCTTTACAGAAAAGATGTAAGAGAAAATAATGCAACGGGTATTAATCATTCAGATCAGTCCAAGTACAACTTTTCCTATAAATTTTTATCATGACATTTGGTTACTTGCAGTGCATAATTTCCTCTGATGGAGTTTTTAATTGTAAATTCATTTAATCAAATGCAGTGATAATGGACTTCTTAAACTGACCCACACAGCTCCTCAGAACCAAAGTGTCAGTGCTATGCTCTGGAAGACGTTGATTTTTTGCCTTTATTAGGGAAGAGCATAATGAATACTGAGTTCAATGTGGGAGTATCCCACACACAAGAGCTGTGATCCTCTTGGAAAAACATCAGCTCCTGATTTCTCACACCAGATTAAAAGCAGTTCTTATCAACAACCTATTATTAAATAGTGAAAGGCATTTTGTGTGTTACCTTCTTTAAGTATTTTACAGAGATGATAAACTCTTGTTTTAATTTCAGACCACTACTGTACTTACCTAGGTCAATAAGAATTGCATGCTGTTGGGAAGTTAGTTGCTTTAGGAGTTCTTTATAAGGTGTGTCCTTTGGCTGTTGTTTACTTGGAAATTGATGTTTAAGATGGTATTGCTCAGCTAGAAACTTCCAGATCTCCCCACGGTGGTGACGTGGCACTCCTGAACAGAGAAAGCAATTAAATCAGTAATTTGTACTCGTCCTGAGGGTTCTGCTATAGGTGAGCTAACAGGATTGAAGAACTGAAGATGCCTATCTGCTACACAGGCAGGCAGATCCCTATTGGCTACCTCCAGGGGACCATAGAAGTAGATGAAACTACTTTGTGTTTCAGTGCTTTTACTTTCCCAACCAATAAAAGACATCAGCACCTTAACAGGAGTGATTTGAAGCAGAAGGAAATACTATGAACTGCCTAAGGTTAATGCTTACACCCAGTCTGAGAAGCACTAGAAGAGGCATCAAGAATTGCAATACTTGTCTCTGAATATGCTTATCTCAAATTTTTCTGTGTAAAGTACACAATAAAGCACTGCAATAGAACTAATGCACACTTTTCACTAATATAGCATGGACTCTGATGTTATGAGTACATTATAGGAAGGTGGGATGCACACATACCAAAACCATAAATAGGTACAAATGAGACATGATCTAGAGACTACAACACAAGGCAGAAAATCAGACAGCAAGTATTGTATTTCTAGTTTTGCTATTGGCTTGCTTAATGACCGGTACACATAAAAATGTTTTGAAGTTTGAATTTATTTCTCTTTGAAAAGGGCAGATGTTACTTAACTATTTCACATAAGTAATGACTGTCTTCATTTTTAAACTGTATGTAAAGCTCTGAGAGTAAAATTAATTCAGCACAAGACTATCACTCACTATTAAATCAGCTACACAAGAAATCAATGCACTTTCACTTGGGGAAGTGCTCTGTATAATCCATAATGCACTGGAACCAGATACTACAGTCTGAAGTAACTTACAGCTTGAAGTTTTTAGGACTGTTTTTTTCTTTTGGTATATATGTAACATATGGAGGACAATAACAATAGGAGAAATCAAGACTTATTCAAGCATACAAGTTACATGGAAAGATAACAAAACACATTAGGATTTGATATTGTTAAAAATCTAGACTTACCCAGTTATTTTAAATGGGCAATTTGGTTTAACTTGCTTGTATAATTGCACATAGTCAGGTGAAATATTTAAAATATTAAACTTCTGACAGTGGTTAAATCTTGATACTTCTTTTACATGTTGGAAAGTTTTGTAAAGAACTATAAAAAGCTCCTTGGAGTAGCCATCTTTACCATTAGCCCATATAGCACTCAGCCTAAGGCCTCTGGGTCCAACCATGGCAAATGTAACATTGAGTAATAGCCCAATTTCTTAGAACATTTAAAAAACGTCCTTAGGTTGTATTACTTTTGCTGCAGTGGAGATAGGGGTGGTTAGTCAGCCCTGCAGTTGTGAGGAAGACTGTAAGGGGTATTTGCAGGGACAAAGCTCCTGAACTCAGAGAAAGTTCTTGAACTCAGAGAAAAGGCAGTTCTGCAGAGATACCATGTCTACTGTTTGTGCACAGACATAGTACACTGCCTGGAATAGAAAATTTCCAGAAAACAGTGCAGAGGGCTTCTTCAATTATTCACATAGTCATTTATTGGCATTATCCATTTTTTTTCTTTAATTGTAACTTTTAATTTATAAACTGTAATATATTGAGGTAGCATACAACTCTCCTGCTAAGGGCAGATGTTATTCAAAAATGACATGTAGCTGTAGCTCCAGTGATACAACTGCAGCTACCACTGAAAGGGAGAGGTACTTGCATTTGCATAACCATGATGGCACCAAAAGTTGTTACTTGTTTAGTCAGCAGCCCGAGGAACAGCACTAGAGAGAATACAGTTATAAGGAGTGGTTAAGTGGCCACACTATTCAGATACAATTTACATGCATTTCAACAACTCAAAAAACAAACTGCTTACCTTGTCCAACAGCAGAGTGTATTTTTTCCACATCAAATTTAATCTTTGACCTCCCAGGTGTACTCAACATTTTTTCCCAAATCAAAGTTACATCTTTTAAGCACGGTGTGATTTCTTCGTAGTCAAGTTTCAGGCGTCTGTTCTGTAAATTGTTTTCAGATGCTAAAAAGTGATAGAATGAATGTAGCAGTTAATATTGTTTACTATTTGTAAAATGGATTCATTTAACTTACAACTCTCTTGTGCTGAAACATTTACTATCTAAAATTCCATGAATCTGGGGTTGGATTGGTTTGTTTGGTTTTTTAAAGATATTATGTGCAATATTATTTGTGTTTGGCCAGTTAAACTGAATTCCCTACTCCTAATCAACTCCTAAATATGAAGAAACATGAGACATGATGACTAATGAAATAAACATAAGATTTTCATAACTGGGAATTTTCATTTTCCCAGCTCTTCAGTGCAGAAGACTTTCAGCAAATGAAAATACAAACCCAATTTAGTAATCTATTTGTTATGCATACAGCCCCATAATAGTAGTAACAAAGTAAAAACAAAAGCTGGGAAAGCATCAAGAAACCATGGCAGAAATGAAAATGATTCGGTAGCTGAGTGTAATTCCAAAGTTTAGAATAGAGCGAGAATTTCAAAAGGAGTCTTGGTAAAGCTTTTAAGTTTTTCTTCTGTGGGGGCATTTTAGTACCATAATGTGCCTGGAGAACAAGATTTATTAATGCTAATCATGTAAACTAAATAATGAAGCATGTTTTGTGACAGTGGATGGATCTGTGCAGGTAATAAGACTGGAAAAACAGAAAAGGAGAGAAAGAGGTGTAGTTCATATGAGATACAAATATGTCAGTCATCTATTCCTAAAAGGATGAAATGATGAAAGAAAATGTTATAAGGAAACCAAGATGAAGCTACAAAGACAGCGCTGAGGAGAGACAAAAGTGGGAAATTTATGGAGAAATTAACAAAATAGGTTTCAAATTTTTAACTAGGCTGTAGAGTGGCTGAGTACTCAATGCACCTAGTTCCAGGACAAGAGCAGCTCTCTACTTGCAAAAAATGAAGCAGAGCAAAAGTTCAGAATACATAAAAGTCTGGAAAGGTTCTATAGTATTAAACAAAAATTAAAAGGTAATTATCCTACAAATAACATGATTTGAAACAATGTTTATGAAATAGTGTGTCATGAAGTGACCACGTTTTTAATTCATATGCCCCGATGTATTTACAGTACTTCTTTGTTGTGATGATGCATTACTGTAATGGTAACAAGATACTCTTATTTTGAGGACATTCTGCCATATATCATAAGCCTGCTGATACTTTTGAGGATTTCACAGTATGAAGTCATAGAATTACTCCTATCCATTTCAGTCTTGAGACAGTCTATGTTAAAATGTTATTATCTTTTGATAATTTAACACTCCATTATTTGTATTTTCAACTCCTTTATATAAATTTAGTAAACAGTTAAAGACTGCCTGACATTTACATTGCATAATGACACTATCAACACATTAAACTCAACTTCTTCTGAGATCTGTATCTGCAATTCAGGTTTTTTATTGAATTCTGAGAGTCACAAAGGGTTATCTTGTCCTGTACTCCCACTGATTACACAACTGTAATCAGTTGTGTAATCTTAACTGTGGTTAAGAACTGAAAAGAACTGTTCATATCTGGGAAGTGTACCTCCTCATCCTGTAGTTGCTTTCACATGTGAATGACTTCATTCAATGAGGTTATTCATGTGAGTTGTGAGGTTACCTAAGTGTTTGCAAGATTTGGACCTCAGAATATTTAATTTTTAATTCAGTAATTAACTACAGATACATGAAATACATGCAGTCGTAATTTTATTATAGCTGTGTGTTCACATTGAAAGAAATTCAGTCTATCTAAACTATTTGTCAACTTCTTCATATTTTTGTCAGTTCAAAACCAGCATATTTATAAATGAGAATACTAAAAACCTTAAAACACAGATGGTATTCTATGAATACAACTAAAAAAAGGACATTTAAATTTCAGGTTATAGGAAAACAAACTTGAAGAAATCTTTTAATTTTCTGTAAACAAATGTTTTCTGGTGCTTGGCAACTTTTCAGACTTTTCTGCTTCATTCAGTCTTCTTATGCTATGTCCAAAAATGTGACTTGTGAGGACTGAGGTGAGAATATGCCTTTATCAACAAGCTTTTTTAGATACTGACACTATCCAATATCACACATAAGCACTACTAGTAAAGATGCTGTGCTCGCTGCAGCACAGTCATCTGTTGTTTTCAAGTATTGTCTCACCATCTGAGCTCTTCATACAGCAGATACCTAGGACAAATTCCTCACCCCACAGGGCATACAGCACAGCTGGGCCTTCAGTTCTGCCAACACCCACTTAGTTCATTCACTAACTGGTTTTTTAGACATGCTTATCTTAACATATGTGTGATGGTTTTGCAATTTTTTCTTTTGGCGGACAAAACTGGAGCATCTAGTTAAACTTGCTAAAATGTGTATGGATATTAATGACCTGCACTTGCCAAAAATTTGACTGCAGGCTGTAAATTCAGATAATTTGAATACAAGAGAAATTTTTAAAAAATCAGGAGTATAAATACAGAAAACAGAGAAAATTTATTTTTAAATGCCATAAAAAAGTTACAGAAGCTCATTTACAACAGCACTGTTCTAAGCTTGAAGAGATTGTATAAGCATTTCTCTTAGCACCTCTTCTCTAGATGGCCTCAGCCTCTGGCCAAGGACACTGATATTTGGTATCCATTGTCATATTTTATTTTACTGTACATTAGCTAGTACATTGCTGGGAACCTGCTTGTCACCTGTGGGGTTCTTAGGAAACTCGGGTGTCAGGTGCTCTTCAGATGGGGGTGAAATAGGAGAGCTACACTGCTGGGAGCAAACAGCCTACAGGTGGGCCAAGTGCTTTGGCAGGCCATATCCAATATCCAAGAGGTGTTCTGTCTTTCCAGCCATGTGTCTTAGCCTGAGTTTAAAGAAGGATTTCATGTTTGGTGTACTGAACTTTTCATACAGCTGGGCCCTCTCTCTACACACTTCTTGGAAGTCTGTCCTTCCTCAAGTTGAGAAAGAAAAAGAAATATTGCCATTTTCATGCCAGGTACCTCCCCTTTTGAAGGTTCAGGTGCCTACTCCCTTCCTGAACATCTAAAATCACCCAGATAAAAATTTCTGTCCTCATCATTCATATCTTTGAAGGAGCAGCTCTCAAAGGCAATTACTTGTGATTCTGCATACACCTGTTCTTTATGTGTAAAAACTGCCACCAAAATGGATTTGTTGCAGCTAAGTCATTCACAGAAAAATTGTGGTTAAGAACAACTGCAAATTACAATTTCTCAAGTCCCTTTGGACTGATCTAAGTCATTACCACTCTGCAGAAACCTTGCTGTACAGTGTGGGTACTACTGCAGGAACCCATAGTTTCAAGCCCACAACAACCTCTTTAAGAACTTCCTTTGAGCCTCAAGACTGGCTAAACACAACGTTGCAATGACCAATACTTAGACAAGGACCTGTAGATGTGAATGTAGAAAAGAATTCAGTTCATGATACTGATCATGCTGAATTCCTTGTGAGAGCTTCTAGACACCAGCCTAAAAAACCCCAGTAACAATAAAGAGAGTGTCCCTTCAAATTAAGTAAACAAATAATAAGGTGAAATAATAAAAAAATTACCATACATTGCCACCTACACTAATGACTGCTGAGGGAGATATTGCTAATTTGATTTACCTGTGGGTTCCCAGAATGTTTCATTAAGGCTTGGTGCAGTCCACTACCAAGGCCACAGAGAAAACTGAAAGGTGAATTTGTATTGCAGTAGGGTATAGTACTCAAGAACTTCACCAACCTTGTAACTTCTGGTTTTCTTTCTCCATTCTGAGGAGCAGTATCTGCTGAATAATGGCTTTCTTCCACAGTTCACGAAGCTCATGGGGTGTCCGTTTCCTTTCTTCTTTCACTGGCCCAAAGGGGCCATCTTCACACACTGGTTCCAATGGGGATCTGGGTGGAAGATCTCCCAATTCACAGTAATCTTTAAAAAAGAGAAGCTATTGTTAACTACTTGGATGTCATGAACAAGTGAATGAAGGGACAGTTTGAAAGACTGCACATATATGGATATACATCTACATATATACACACACACTAACTCATCTATCCATCTATATCTAGATAGATAGATAGATAGGTAAGAGGTAGCAATACCAAGCAAGGTTTCCCAAATGACAGTTTCAAACAGACTTAAAAGCTGCTTCAGAATAAGAATCATACAGGCTAAAGCCTAGAATATTATTTCCTATAACCTGGTAAAAACATTGTATCACACAGATCACATCTTGCTAATTACAACTTTACACGCAGAGAACTGAAAGGAAAAGGCAAGTTTGAGAAATTACAAAAACATAACCTACAGCTGAAATGTGGCATGACTCAAATAGCACATATAATCAAATATAGCACCCACATAATTTGAAGAATAATCTCTAAAGCGTGTTTAACAAAGAAAACACACGCCCTCAGCTGCACAAACACACCACCACCTACGGCCATACAATGGGATGATTACCAGTTCTTAAATAAATAGGTGGAAAGAGAGACAGGCACTTAAGACATGTTTATTTTCACTTCTCATTTTTAACCATATCATAACCTTCTGCACTTTTTCTTTTGGCTTCAGATGGCCTACCACAAAATATATCATTTTGTCAAGCATGCAAGGCAATTCTAAGACTGAAAACATTACAAAAGCAAGTGAACATTAAATAAATCTCAGGCAAATTGAAAAATCATTTATTTTTAGGGAAAGGTATATAACATTGTTTTACATCAAGTAATTAATGTAAGAAGCACAAGCTGTTATACTTTTTCTTAATACCTGCTGTAGTATCACTTAATTTTATTGTTTTATATAGCTTCTCTGGAGGCTCAGTAGTCTTTGACACAACCTGTATCTAGAACAAAAATTTCTCAATTCACCAACTTTAAAATGAATGGTCAAAACAACCAATCTCTTCCTACCAAATCTTAAATGGAAGGCCACAGCAACAGCACTTCTTCACCCAACCAGAACGGCTATGAAATGGCTCCCTGAGCTATACATGCAAGACAGTGCTTTAAAGTTAGTGCAACAAAATCCATTCACAGACTCGCCAGCCAAGGACGAGTACATCTGTGTGTGCAATTTCAAATAGCTCCTGCAGAAGGAGCATTCCTAAAGTAATTATTCTGATGGCAGCTCAGTGGTCCACGTCTTTATCATTGCCTAGCATGGTGGTAAAGGTTTTGAATTAAACACACACATCATCCCATCGCTTCAAAACTGACAAAACAGGAAGGTTTTCCCCCCTTCAAGTTCTGCCCAGACTCTCACTCTGCTTTGACTCATGCAGTTCATATGCAGCTATTCTTTCCTTGTTTGTTCGAAGGCACTCGCATAACTGAGCTCAAATGACTAAGAATGGAAATGTTCACAGCTGTTCACTTCTGCTTTTCTAAGTCTTGCCACTGTCAGTCTTCCCCTCTCAAAGAGTCAGAGAGAAGGAGAGTGGCTCCAAATACCACCTGTTTCCTTATACAGTATTTGTTTTCTTGCCACCACAAAGTCTAGCGCTAAAATACACGTATAAAAAACTGTAACATTTTCAGTGAGCAGAACAATTTAAACCTTTACAACCTTGCACTCTGGATATAGATGTGGATACCCACACATCTGGTATCTACAGCATTTCAAAGAACAATGAACATCATGGGAATGAGAATTAGGCAAAGGTCAAATATTTGACAATTCAATGGCGATCACCATTTTTGCAAAGAAAATAGGAAAACAGACAGGTGCACTCAGAAATACAGCTGGTTATGAAAAGTATCAATACAACGAAGAGACTATTATATTCATTAAAAGAAACTGGGAAACATTAATCTTTTTTTCTTTACAGGCAAATGGAAAGACTTCAATGGGCTAAGATCTGCAATTATGAAAGACCTACAGGCAAATGTCAGCACATAGAGAAGATACACACACTCAATATTTTTCAACTTGTATTGACCATGAAAGGAAAATTATTTTTATTTGATTGCTGGTTTTGATGCAATTATAGGTTTTGATGCACACGTATACTGTCAACAATGTTCTGTACATTTTTATGTAGAATTTCTAAAAATAGTACCTTTGATCCCAATTTTCCTTAGTGCATATTAAGAAATATTTAAAGGGCAATGCTCTTAAGGATAATGCCGGTAGAATTCTTTTTTTTTTTTTTTATTCACACTTTTTTTGAATAAAATAATAAAGAAATAAAAAGACAATCTTCAAGGGAAGTTATTCATTTCCTCTAAGGCTGCATACAATAATGACACCATAAGAAAGAGGAATCAACAGAAGTGCTCACCATACACCAATGCAAAAAAGTAGAAGTGATCTAGGTAGGAAACCCCTTATCTACTGTACACTGTCTGTGGTCTGTTCACATCTTACATTCACGTTCCATTCTCATAGCATCTAATATGGAATGCAGGCATATCCTGGGGGAAACAAGTCCCTTCTACACATCCTCCCAGTGGTTTATGTGTCTCTTTTAGCCTCATATGTGTATTCTGATTTTATATTAGTGCATATATGCACTAATATGTTAGAAAATAATAGACTATGTCCAGATACAGTTTATGGCTACCTACTTGCTAAAAAAGCCCTAAACCCAAAAAAAACCAGGCTGGCAAAACACATGCAAGGAAACGGATTAAACATGTTGCATTCCTAAAGCAAGAATGAACACATTCAACATCTAGAATATTCCAGTCTTTAATGTACACATCCCACTTCCTCAGGACAAATTTCAGGGATTGGTCTTCAAGTACCAAATTCACAAGTTTATCAGAGACATTACTCACTTGTTGTTCTCCAGTGGTCAAACTGTGGCAACACCTGAACTGCTGCAAAGCATTAATTACTGAACGAGAGTCCTGCTTCCATTTAGGCTGAAAATTTCCCATCTGTTACTGACTAATCTGATGAAATCAGTATTCATTAAAAGAAATAATGCTTAAGGCTATAAAAGAAAACCAAAAGGTTACAAAATTCTACAAGCTGAGCAATTATGATTATCAACCCTACCTCTAATGCTTCTGTGAAGAATCCTAGGATTGATTTTGCCTTCCAAACAGCAGCTCCTTTTCTATTTTTTCTTTTGCTTCTTATCACTTGTGGACATTTAACAGAAAGTCTAAAGTCTACTCTGATAAAGTGCAAGACATTCAAAAGCTGCCTTCCTTCCTGTATGCATGCTGGCAAGATTTATAACTCCTCTGGTGGCCTGTCAGAAGTCTGCAGAGTTGCATCAGCTGTTTAGCTGCTAAAGGAGGCAGGAAGGTGGAACGTGAAGGTAATCCCTCAAAGCAAAATAAAAAACTCAGACATTTGGTAAGTCAGCACTAACCCATGTCCCTGAACATATAATGTGATAGAGAGACCCAGCTTCCAGATCCAGAACAGACAAGAGCAGAAATACTGTGACCAGAAACTGAGTATTGTGTTGTTACACACTGGGGATCTGGAGGATAGCAGAGAAAGCAAAGATAAACAGTAGAGCAATTCAACTGCATCTAACTGGGAGCTCACATTCCACTGAACCAAACTGCCATGTGCTAACATCCAAGCAATGTGCACCCTTCAGAACTTTTATGAGATTAGTAGGTGCACTTAAGCAGGATCTGAATGCTTCAGCACACACTGAAAGACTGCTTCCCTGTTCATCTGCCAACTTAGTCAGCTTTTGTTGACTCCTATTCCACGTTTGACCCGACCCTAACTCCTTTCAAATATATTGCTTCCTTTGCTTCCATATAAAATTCTACCTCCACACATGCTACTCCTACAAGCCTATAGCACTTCTGTTCTCTAAGGTTCAGGATTTGGCAACCTGAGTCAATAACTACTAGTGTATTTGATCAATGATAATTTTATGGTAATTTTGCATTTGAGGTTCATACTTGGACTACACTTCAGAACTATTCTTCTGCACAATGGAATTTTACAAGTCTGTGGGTCAAAACCAAGGATTCCCTGAGAAACTGTACTTCATTGGGAAAACCACCATCTTTCCTGGGCTTGTGAGAACTTCTTCAAGGCATTGAATTTCAGATGACACTTCTCATGAACCAGATGGAAATGTTGCTCAAATATTCTAGCGCATCCATACGTACCTCAAAAGCACTCCTCTTATGCTTCCACTACTTATAATACCCAACAAAGGACAAGGCCAGTAGGAACTTAGACTGGACTGAGATGGAATTTGTACAGCTCATCTATTCATTTATACTCAGCTGTTGGCTTCAAATGGCAGTGCTTCAACCCTAAGGTGAAGAGTTGGAGTCCCTACACTCCAAAAGGATCAACAAATGCATGACACAAAACTCTTAAAACGGAAAGATGACACAACAAACAAAGTACAAAAGACTAAGAAGGAAGTATCATGATATATTACTACCAGGGCCCACACTAAAAAAGTCTGTACATGGAAAGATGGTGAATGACCTCAGTAGTAATTAAAACAGACAATATCTGATCAGAAATTATATGAACAGGGATATTTCATTTGTAAATCACTAAGGAAAAATTAGTTTATCAAATATTTTCCTAATCAATCCACCTTACAAGGTTTAAGTGACAAACCAACCTAAAAGCCTAAATTTAGAAAACATTCTTTCAGAATCACTTAGTCTAACCAACCTCAACTGCCAAAACCAAGACAACAAGATTCATCTTTGACTAGAAACTCCAACACTTCAAGTGGAAAGGAAGGGCTGATAGGGAGGAGGCTCAATAATAATGCCATCCTCACTATGGAATTGTTTACACATGGCTCTCTCTACATGCAATGTTGACCAGTCACATCCACTCTCTTGGGTTAAAAAGTCAGACAAGATATGGTAAGAATGTGGACAGAAGAATCCATCAAGCCTTTTATTTATTACATTATGTTATTTTTTTTTTTTTTGCATTTTAAACTTTACAAAATTCAGCTTGGCAAACAAACAAGAGAATTTCACAGTCATTTAAGATTCAATTGTCAAAAGAAAAGATGTTGACAACATCCTTAGCTCTCTTCAGATTTTCCATTCAGGTAGTACAACACCTTCTTTCACACATGGTACAGAAATAAAGAGAAATGCAAGCTTCTACAACCAAGGATATAATATTCCTATTATTTTACATAGCTGCCAGGAATATTTAACTTCATAATCAGATGTGGTAAAACGACCAGGAGCCTTCTGTAATCAGAAAGCTTCAGATACAAGAAGCGACAAGTTCTTCTAATCTGACATACAACTTAAAACAATGGCTGAATGAAGAATTCTTGAAAAATTGTGTATTTCAACAACATTGATTAAAATCAGCTCTGAAAGATGCTTTGGACTTTGCTTTTCTTTTAAAGCCAGGACGTCTTAAAAAGTACTCACTACCTCCAAATTAATCTCATTTGCTGATATTATCAATCCCTGAGGAAGGAATGCCCTGATATTTCAATGGGCACAGAAGCCATCAAACGTTAACCGTGTACTTACTGCCTGTAGCCAAACTTCTGTGCTGCAAATCAAGACTGAGCACATATTTGCTCTGAAAGGAGCAGAACTGAGTAATCAATTATACCTGGTTTTAATTAATAATAACAACTGTGTTGCTAAAACAGTCTTGGCAAACACATTACAAATAATTTACACTCCATAAACACTCTAAGCACAGAATGCGAAAGCAACAGCTTATAGTATTTGCAATGCTACTACAAAATGATTTTTAAAAAATTCACTTAAATAATCAAGAGATATAGCCCACACCACAAAGCACATAAACAGACAGGTAGGTGTTAACTACAGCTGGTTTAAAGAATATCAGTTTTTCAAATTCAAACTTTTTTTTCAGCACTTAGGATTTAACAGTTTGACAGCTCTATCTGACAGAGGCTGGAACCAAATTAATTTTAATTAATGAATCAAGTTCATCTTCCTGTATAGAGATACTTGTGCTTGCTAAACTAATTTTTTTTCTGCAACTCATGGTCTAAAATAAAATGTAGTTAATTTTTTAATCCGTATTTATTTGCTGAGTACTGCTAAGTTGTAAAAGCATCTCACCGCCCTCAATTGCAACTTCTTTCACTGTTCAACAGGTAACTTTGTTACACATTGCCCACATTAAAACAAATCACCCATTCTCCAACAGCAAAATTGACATAGCTGTTACAAAAATCTTGTTGTCTACTTCCAACACACCTCCCTCAGCAAGAAAGCTCCAACAAGCACCACCACTTTCCCACCATTTCCTTCAAAAACTATTCACATCCTCCTTAAATCAGCAATTGACTGTGCTGGGAGTTTCTGACAACCTGCAAAACAGTCCTCCTACTATGACCAATTCTGAACACTCAACATGTGAAAACTGTAGTGAAAATTGTCCACTGCACAGAGATTTGTAGATGCTGAATACATGTAAATGAGTATCTTGCTTCACTGCAGTGCAAAGTGAAGTTTCATTATCAGTCTACACAGATTTAAGGATGTCCTGCTCCTGAGCACAGCAAGGGCACCCACCCTCACCTTCCAGACACCTGTCCCCGCCTGCTCTATTGCTTGTGTAATACTGTGAGTGGGACCAGAAAACTGACCCAACTGCAAATTAGCGTCTTTGAGTGTGTCCATGCTCCATCTGGTTTAAAATTGTCACTGAGTTGTTGTTCTCTTCGCCTTTTTACTAAGGAAAAGAGAACTAAAGAGTCCTAGACCACTTGCATAGCTAAAAAAATGTGGCTCTGAGTGATGCTACAGAAGTAGGAATATCTGCCTGCAAGTAGGGTGGGGAGGTATAAAGGTGAAATTCAAATAACTGAGGAAACACATTTATTACTTAAAATGTTTAAGACAGTGAGTAGGAGAGACAGAGCTTTAGAAAAAGAATAATAAAACCCTTCTTTCAAGATAAATGTAGTATTGTAACAGACCAGAGTGTGATCCATTCTGTAAGGCGACTCTGCTTTCATTACACTCCCACAAATAAACAACAAAAACAGAATTCCGAGGATGAGACAGCATGCCTGAAGGTGCCAGTGAAAGAAACGCTGCCCCCTGGCGCTCCACACCACTCACAGAATCACAACTGTTCAGGGGAAGCCACGAAGAGCAGGAGTTGAGGCTGGAGAATTTGAACTGCAACTTGCTACAGTGGAACTAGCATAATTCAGCACTCCATCCTCCAGCTACCAGCTGTAAAGTATTAGAAGTCCTACAGATCATTTCACCCATGTAGAAAATCCTTCCTAGGTCTTCAAACTGGACATCAGCCTCATCTTCAGGCTCACCAGGGATCACCTGGCTCTCCTGTCAGGCAGCAAATTGCATAATAGTTCTCTGATGTGCTCAATTGTAAAGTTATGTACAGAAGCAGGGGAAAATACTGGGAGAACGGGAAAGTGGCAGCACCAACAAGCAGGAAGTGGCTGGAAAAGGGCGTGTACGTGGGGCTTTGCTCTCACAACAGCCGAAAGAAATGGTTTCTCTACAAGGCTGTGTGTTGTCTCAGAGTGCTTGCCTTGCTGAGCATGGCTACTTTAGTCCAATCATCAGGAAAGGTAGGAATCTCAACTGGCAAGAAAAAATAGCTTTCTAGCACATCTATCTGCAGTATTTTTCTTCTACTGATTTAGGACAGAATACCCTCCTTCATGTATAGTAAATCCTTCCTTTTAAATAATGGTGTCTGCAAAACAAACTGTGCTCTCTGCTTGATAATTCATGATGCAGCCCCCAAAGCACAGCCAGTAACCATTTTGTTCCACCTGAGCTACAGAAAATGAAGTTTTAGCCCAAACTATTTATGAGCACTTCCTAAAGAATTAAAGGATTCAGAAGTGCGAGACAGTGGGACTCGTGCTGTTTAAGCTGCTCAAGCTTCAAGTGGAAACTCAGGATATCAGACTTGTATCAAGTTCAGTACCTTGAAAGTGTAAGATCAAAATTTCAGCAAAAGCTATGTACCAGTTGTCCGGGGTTTCTTTTTAGTAGATACACCTTCATATCCTGCTGTGTTAACCACACAGAGAGCAGCAATGAACATGATGCACCTTGAGATTTAGCTCACCACCTGCCTATACAAAAAAAACCACAAATGTCAGAGCCTAGGTTTTTCTGTGAATATAAAGCTTAAAGCTGTCTCTAGTTCTTGTGACAACTGACACATTCTTATGTGCAATTTGCTCATTACAACCCAGAGAAATTACAGCCACAGAGCAGTTTCCTTTTGTTGACAATGCCTGCCCACATGTGGTCAAAGCAATGCACAGTTCAGGCACCCTGGTGGATTTTACTTTTAACACCAAGTTTAGCAAAGCAGCCTCGGTTAAACTTGAAAAACTTTATAATCTCTGAGTCACGGAGATCTGGGTCTCTTGGCTGAGAAACTAACTAGCTTCTAAACACACCCCTTTCCCAGCTTCTTTCCTTACTCCTCTCCTGCAGATTACTCTGTAGTAGGGTGTTGACCATGGCACCTGAAGGGAGAAACTGGTCAGTAGAGTCTGTGTCTATAAAGGGAAACCCATAAATCACAGATGTTCCCTTATTTCCCTCCCTTCATGCTTACTTTTGCAGAACATGACAAAATATGTTATCTTTAAAACCTTCTTTGCCCGCTGTCCAATTTGGCTGAAATGGATCTTTTGGTGATACATCAGCTGTTTGTACAAATTAAAGGAAATCAGTCTAAAAAGAGTGAGAAAGACTTAAAAAAGAATATGAAAGAAAAACAAGATGATGAATGACAGGTAGTTACATTCACTTTGGAACTAGAGGGGTTTCTTAGTTAACTGTGGTGGTGAATCCAATGTAGGACCAGCTGTACAGCAGCTCTCTTTAAGGCTACAGATTATGGATAACAAGTGAGTATCCTTCACTGCCAGAAATGTTCCAGGAGATGCACAGAAGTCCAAATAGAAAAACCCAGTATTTGCTTTAAATAATTAGAAAAACCCTTGACTCTGAGTTTTCTTCCGTTCATAAACTGAGTATGTACAGTGAAAGAAAAAAGAAAATGAAGAAAAAAGGCCAAATATTTTAAATTGCTGCTCCTATTAATAGTACATCCTGTTTTCCATTTTGGCTGCACTTGTTTCCCAAACTATTCTGCTTACCCAGCTGTAGGTTGTTAAGATTGTATCTTGCAGCTATTATATCTCAGAGGAAATGCTTCGGTAGGCAATTTAGGTGGATTTTATTTTCCTATTTAATATGGGAAGGTTTTGTGGCTTTCAAAAACAAGTAAGACTATTTCCAGTCACAAAGACAGACATCACACTTGTAAAAATACAAGTTTCATATAACAGCCTTTCATATAACATGCTTTTAAGTACAACAGAGCATTTCACATCTATGTTCACACAACATGCTCCTGAGATCACTTCACATTGAAGTACGCTAAATTTGAGAGGCATCTGTGCCCATATGCAGCTCACCTCACTGTCAGTCAAACTACATTGCAAGCAGTGCATTAATGATAGAAACACTTCGGTTATGTGCCTGCTCCAGTTAATCAAGATCTCACTTTAAGATGCAAGAAAAACATCTCAGTGACATTAAGATGGTTACTTTTTACTACATTTACTATAAGATACTGTTCCTTTCTGTTTCCTTATGCTTTTTCTTATTTTTCATACAATGGCCTTAGAGGTAAGTAAGAAGTTATAGCTTACAAAGCTCATGCTATGAAATTCAAACTTTAGTGAGCCAGAGGATTTTCTCAGGGATTCTTGGCCCCAGCATGTCCTGTACTATCCTGTACTATCTGGCTTACATAAAGCGAATGCACAAAATTATGCACATGCATGCTTATGTGCAGTGCTTTTCTTCTAGTCTGTGGTTCTTCAGCTCTACAAAATTTCACAAATAATTATGGGAACAGTGGATAAAAAAATTATGACTCAAGTGGCAAATGTCACAGACTAGAGCAGCATACATGAGGACAAAGCATGCACTATAGAACTCAAAGAAGACCATAAAATAAATGTAATTCCTGCTGGTACACCTGGATTTTTCTATTCTGTAGTTCTATACTCCAATACAGAAAAATGAAATAGAAGCATCCTCTTTTCTTCAGCGCAATACTTGGTGATGCATTTTTTCCCCAGAACTCATTAAAATAGTACACATAAAAATAATTTCTTCTCTGGCTAGTTAACATGAGACAATAGGAACAATTTACATGTGAAGCTGAAATGTAAAAACTCAACAATTAACAAGCTGAGTATTACCAAAAAGTAGGTGGCAAACTGCAATGACAGTACAAACAGAACACCAGGCAAATAGATCCCCTTGGTGGACACAATGATTCAAACTTCACACACTACATACACAAATAAGCTCACAGAAGCAAACAAACCCAGGCTTTACCATCGTATCTGCTGGGAGAATCACAGGCTTTCTGAGGGGTGGCCACTCGCAGGAATATCTGCTGCCTCCATGAATGCCTTCGAGTCCTCACGGGGCTCTCCGCATCCAGGGCCTGCTGGCCGTGCTTGGACTCGTAGTCGCTGAAAGGGCAGAACACAGAACAGTTTGTGAGGAGCTCACCTGGGTCAGCCAGGAACAGCCACACAGCCTTGGGGAACACATGGGCCACTGCCTTGGGAGTGCAGCGTGCTGTGCACATGCTGGGCCAAGCTCGCAGTGTTAGGGAGGTGAAACTTGCTTTGTGGCAGAGGCTTACACATGGCTGCAAACAGCACTGAGGTTCACAAACAGGGACTGGCAGCTCTGTACAGTCTACTCTTTCCAGTTTTAATTAATTTTCAGTTTTCTTTGCAGCAGTATATTAATCAGAACATATTAAACATACGTACACAATAATGTAGCTTTACCATTACACTATTTACATGCCATCCACAAAACTTAGCAATTATTCATAGGAGACACAAAGACTTGCTGATGCCTTTTATCAGAACTCATCAAGGAGCTTTATAAACACCAACTGAACTTCCAACCTTCTGTGCACTGGGTATGCAATATACTCCCTCCCAACATAGACTGGGAGAAAAACTTTAAACCCTTCTGTTAGCAAGTCTACCTCTGAAATATGCAACAAACTTGGGAACAAAATCCAAGAACCTTGGATATTACTCCTTTGATGTCATCCACACATGCCATACAGAGGTTTTTATTCAGAATACAAAATGAAATAGTGAGGAACAATGCTGTTTTCCTTTTAAAAATCCCAGTAATAACTTTCATCTGTTAGAACTCTAAACTATTCATTGCTTTATTCCAGCTATTAGCTAAATGGTTACATGAGTCTTTGTAGAAGCTGAACGGGATAAATGAAATCCAGATGGGTCTGGCAGCAACAAGGAGGAGCATTTTACAGGTCAACCTCTCCTTCCAATTTGAGGACACTGACATTGCTTAGGATGAATCATATATTCTCTTAAGTGAAAACTCTCCTGTGTCAGGAATAATCACAGAAATACATAGGTGGAAGTTGCATGACTATTGCAACTAAAAAATGACTGAGATCTGCAATCCTAATGGGAGAGTAATCTGGGATAGAGCTTAATTCTTTTGACAGCAGTTACATGCAGAATATACGCAGGTGAACCTTTGCACAAATCAGGTTTTGCAAGTGCAAGAAGCATTTGAAATATTTCAGACAAAGAAATCTTTGAAAATACAGTTTTACCTCCAGGCTTTAAGAGAGAACCCTACCTTGTTGTGCTCCTAAAGTCAGAGGTGTTATTTTCATCTACAGGAGCCAGAAATTTTAAGAAATTTGGCACAGAAGAGGAAGAATGAAGCTTTTTCCTTAAGGCAGTACGGTAGGAGATGCTGAGAGTGCAGTTGGGAAAAGTATAGTTTAGAACAAAGTATAAATCCACAGAATAAAAATAATAAACATTCCTAAGTTTCAAATAAAAGGCAGCTAAATCCTGAAGGTCTGAATATCAAGGAAACCAAAGTCGAAACTAAAACTGCTAACAAAGTCCTGCTTTGAGATAGATATTTGTTTGGGCAAACCAGAATGTTCCAATGTATATAAATGTACTTCCAGTAAAGTTATTATTCTTTGCTATATCGCAAGATTTTTAGTGCATGTTTCAAATAAATTCTTTTAATCTAATAAAAACCAATGCCAACTTTATCACATTTTCTTAAATATGAGTTTCAATGACCAACTAAGTTTGAGGGAAAAGGTTAGGAAAAGTTGACACTGATAATCACTGTGCTGGCAAATGAAAAATAAGACTTTGGCAAAAACTACTTTGTAAAGCATTATCAGGGTTTTATTCAGACAAACTTGGAACTTTAAAGTTAAAAGCTAAGCCTTCTGACTGATCATTCAGGATTGTGGCTCTATTTATGCAACAGACAGGAGCACTAACCAAATTTCATCAACAGTCTTCTGGCCAACATAATTCTTTTAATAGAAATTCTTTTCATTTAAAAGAATTATTTAATTGTTTTTTAAAATAACAAGTCTGAAACAGAAGAAGGTTAATAGAATGAAGTAAGAACAACTCAGATAATGAAAAGTTTTTGCATGGAGTGAAAATATAGAAAATTACTTGGCTGATGATACTAGAAGACCTTTTTTGAGACAAGTACACAAAATCACATGAGTAGGAGAATTTATTCCTGAAAAAGTTAAGTTTAAGAAAGAATTGTTTCTGATAAACCATAATGTTCTATCTGGATGGCATTTAGCACTGTTTCCTGAAGATGTGAATAGAAGGGGGTGAGGGAGGGTAGAATACTCTGGGATGATCACTAGCATGAAGTGAAGTAGGTTCTTTAGTAGCTGGCATTGAGATAAAGAAGATAGGGCTGTAGCATGATATACCCTGCAAACAGGGCTCACTAACAATTACATTGTAAATCCATTACAATTACATGGTAATTTCACTTACAGAATTGGGAAGCTTGACTGTACTGATTTAAACTCATTAACCCATTTGACATCCCTATCAATTTCCATTTTCAGTCTTGCTGCTTAGATGTTCAATATGGCATACCCTTAAGAGACAGGGAAAAGAAAGGAAAAGTTGCACCTGTGTGTACAGAGTCATTACAAAATCCCTTGGAAAAAATTGCTTTGAGAATTTAACCTTCAGGATTCAACTAAGTCTTATTAAATTGAAGAGTGAACAGGATTCTGCAGACTCACATTTCCTGCCTTGAGCTATGTCATACTTCTGAGGTAAAGTTGAATTAAGAGATTCTAGTTAGTACTCAGCAAGTACAACTGAAGAAACTGGTGAAGCAGCATCCTCAGTTGTGTATTTTCTTAGGTTTAGAAAAATCAGCACCTTGGGGAAACAGGAAACTTTCACACAAGAGAACAAAACCAAAAAATAGCAACAGCAATAAAAATTGCTTGCCAATGGCCAGTGACTGTTGACACTGCTTCTGAGGACATTTAGTCTCATTAGCCTTTTGAGCTGAAATAAGCAGTTTTAGCTAAAGGGGTTAAGAAGGAGTTTCACAGTTTATGATTTTTAGGGAGCCACTCAGTTTCAGGTTGTCAGGGAAACAAGTGTTAATATCCTTTTCTTCAATGCTCTCTCTCTATATTTTAATTCTAAGAAAGAAGGCATGGAAAAGTATAATTTGATACTGCTGCAAGTAACCAAGACAAATGTTGGGTTGATGGGTTGGGGTTTTTGTTTATTTGTTCTTGGGGTTCTGTTTTGTGAGGAGTGGGGATGGTGGTGGGGTTGTATGTGGTGGGTTTTTTTTCTATCAGCTCTCCATATTCCTGCTGCTTCTTGTCCCATGTAACTACTTGGTCAACTTGCCTTTAATGTCAGGCACAAAAGAACAAAGTTTTTGTGTTACCATGAACAAAAGACAGAACCAAACGCTTCAGGAAGGACAGACAGAGTGAGCTCTCAGGTTCTTGGCAATGTATCCCTCACACAATTTAAGGAGTGCTGCTGTCTGCTGCATAACAACAAATTGCTTTGGAACAACTGGCTCCAAAGAAAGAGCCAGTGTCTGAAAGAATTTGATTGATTAAAAAAACAAACTATGTAAGTACCAGCTCTACATTCAGTGATGGAGCAGTTAAAGAGCTCCCTCTCCCATAAAAATCTACCACCTTTGGTCTATACTAAATTGTTTTAATTATTTGTGCTATAGAGTGTAACGAGTTTCATATTTATGACATAGGAAAACAAACCCTATCCCAAACTATTTGCAGGTACTAGCTCACCTTTTTTGTGCAAAATGCCCACTTGGTTCTCCACTTGAATTATGCCTTAGATATTTTAAAAAGTTGGGTGAAGAGGCCGAGGGATTAAGACGAGCTAGAGTAGGAGAACGTGCAAGTTGACCGGAAGAACTTTTAGATTTGCCGACAGATTCGTTCACACCATATAGTGCGGATTCCAACCAGAGCGATGGAGTTGAGGTAGCACAGAGAACAATACAGAAAGAAAGGAGGGGAAAAAAAAATGAAATCCCTTCTCTAATCTTTGAAAGGGAGCTGGCATATGTAAATGAGACATTTCCTATGTTTTTCACAGTTAATGCAGTAACTGTAAGAACACAAACTTTTTTTTAACCCAATCAGCAAAGTCCCAAATTCACGTTTACAGGCTTCAGCAAGGCATTTCAGAATATGACCAATTATAACTCACCAAAAAATGGCACTAACACCTCCATTTCTTTTTCCTTATATGTGCTTCTCCTTGACTTTGATGAGAAAGTCAGGCATATGATCAAGAGTTCCAATGAATGAGAAGTGAAATACAGAAGTATTTCAACAGTAATTGGAAAAAGCCAGATAGAAGGAAGGGAGAAAACTGCCATAAAGTTAAGAGGGGACTAGAGATGCAGAGGCAGGCCTTTGAAGGAGGACAGCTTGAAGAATATTCATATTAAAGCAAGTATTTGTTTGTTTTTGTGAGTAAAATCTACATAAGCTCATTGAGAAGCTAGGCAGGAGCCCCACCTCTACCAATAACTAGGCACTTTAAGTCACTTTTGTGTGCTATTTCAAAGCTACATATGAAATCACCAGCTAGTAAGGTTTTCAGGATCACAGAGGCTACTGGATTTTTTTCTGTAAATAGAAAACAAGAAGTAGCATTTATTTATACCACTCACAGATCAAAACAACAAAAATGATTGCTTGGACAAATAGAACTGAATCAAGTAGTTTGTGACACATACTGTGGAACTACACATCTCATGTCTTCTTTCCCCTGTGAAGCACACAGGGCTAAAGGTGCTTTTAAAAAGAATACCTACAAACCTCCAAGGAGTGACACACTGCATCTCTTATCCATTAAGAGGACATACCTGGTATGCAATTATCATCCCCAAATATGCCCTCACAAACAAAATCATAGCCTGCTTTTAATAAGGCTTACTTTCTTTTGTGAGGAGTCTCTGTGCTCACTGAGTGATACCTCATAAGTTTCCTCTGAGGAACAGATGGCGATGTTTCGACAGGCCCCAGAGATTCCTGGCTCTCTGTCGGTAAATGACTGAGTGTGTTTGCTCGCCTCCGAAAGCTCTGCTGGGGCAATGCAGCAGACTGCTCCAGAGAGAAATCCTCTGTGTCACTGCAGAGATCATCCAGTGATCCACTGGTCTTGACAGCATTTTCTGCAGGAAGCGTTGGAAGTCTGTCTTTCTCCTTTTCACACAATGGTGGCTCCTAGCAGTGCAAGAAATAAGGTTATCAATATGTGGGCTTAGAATCCATCTTTGAGATTGCAGTACCACGTCATTATTCACATCCCACAAACATCTGCTTCAAACACACACATTTTTATCAAGCTAGGTCAAAGAAAGATGTTTGATGTTTTATGTCCGTGTTATTCATCACTTAGGCCAACAAAGCAGAGTCTGTATTTTGCAGAGAAAATTTTGGGTAATTTTGAGAGTAATTGTATTTTATAGTATGTTGAATACAACCCAAAAGAAATAGGGTCAGAACAAAAGGGCGACATTTGGCTAACAGTGAAAAAGGTGGCATTGCAGAATGCTGTATCTTTAGCAACCCATCTAACCATATATTCCTCTTGTCTACCTGCAGAGTCACACAAAGAACTTAAGCCTATGACTAGATGCCTGTTTCAGTCCCAAACCATGCATTTTCTTTATTCCTCACCTTGTGTGTTTCCTGCAGAATCAGCCATTCTTTCAAAAACATAAGCAGAAAGAGCAGACTCTTGTTTTCATGGCGTCAGGAGTCTGCAGGTGAGCAGGCATTACAGCAGAATCAATAGCTGTATTCTAAGCCTGCAGAGTGGTATGCTGCCTCCAAGGAAGAAGACTGGCTTCTTCCATGCTGTTTATTTATATTGCTTTATACAGACTAAAAGTTTTCTAACCACACAAACAGGGAAATTACTTCCTGTTTCAGTTTCATGTTTCTTTTAATACAGTCCTGCATTCATGGTATGAATTTTCAGGGGTAAAACCAGTCAGATTAGGATTGGCAGCATGGTCATTATAGCCCTTGTTTTGTGGTACACTGTTGGAAATTTCAGATGATGTTATATAATATTTTATTTCACATATTCATACAAAATATATGTTATATACAAAACAAGGCATTTCTAATTCAATAGCACTTCTCTGTTTTATAACACAGGGAATAGAATGAAAAGCTTGAAAGCAACTTGAAACATTTCACATCTGACCATATTTCATCCTTGCTTAGTTGTTTCAGGGAATATTTTTTGATGTGTCTAAATATGTACAATTACCCCAGGCTTTACTTACTTTATTTGTGCTGCTTAAGGTACTGGATGTAGAGCTGTCTAAATCCACAGAACCAGATCTGTCCAGTGGACCTCTGGCTTTACTGCCCTGTAGAAATAAAGCACATCAGCAGTCAAGATTATGATATATAGGGCACACCAAAGAGATTTAGGTAGCACAGTTGGGATCTGTAATTTTCAGAGACAGTATCAAATTTAATTTCCTGAAATGCCTAAAAAAACCCTTTTTCCCTATGGAAAACAGAAGCTTCATTCAAGATAGTCTCTTTCAACTTGAATGATCCTGTAGAATTAAGGAATTCTCATGGGCAATGATGTGCTTTCCAGGATATGTACATAACCACATATTTCACATGTACTAGAACTACTGTTAAAGTACCTTCTGTATAAGGTACTTACAAAGATACAGAAAAAGGATGTCTTTTACAGAGGACTAAAGCCATATAAATTTAATACACAGGAAAACATAATTTCTGGTATTACCATTCAGTGCCTACAAACCAGAAAGCATAAATATTTCTGTAGAATCTGTGAACAATATTTTTATATAATTTGTTTGATTAATGTTTTTGTGTAACCAAGAAAAAAACATCTGATGAATTCTGATGTGCTAACACAATTATGGAACTTGTATTTTCCTAACCTTAAATCATATAATTTTTTAATGTTATGCAGTTAAAGCTCATGTTCTCTTCGAAGTTTTATTCCAGGTAAAATATAAAATGTTGTCATTATTCACAACAGTGACTTTCTCTCTAGTTCCGCCAAAACTTCTGGCTCCAGGTCTGATCAAAATCAAGAGTTTCCATCAAAACAGCAATGCCAGTGAAAATGCAAACAGTGTACAGCTATGCTTACATGAAGGCAGCTTATACCAGTCAGGACAAACTGAAAAAAATTAGAACAGTACTACAGCTAATATAACAACACTAACATTATATTCCATATCCTGAGCACAGCTGCAGTAGGATTTTATAGGGGTGAATTCTAGAAATGCTGTCTGGGAAGTAACAAGAGGAGATATGAAACTAAAAATCATCTCTATATGTACAATTGTAACAGGAAAACCATGCTTTTGCTATAATTTGTCTTAAGAGAATGGGTTAGATATGATGTCTGAAACAAGCTTTGAAAACCTAGTTTTGTCACTACAAGTTGCTGGTATGTGAACTAATAAATTGTACTAGATATTGCTTCAATGTAACTGTCCAATTTCTGTTCCTGAATATTTGTTATTTGGCATTCTGTAACAAGTCTTTTGTTTTAAGGGAGAAGGTCTGATTTTTTTAATCCTTTGTCAAGCAGAAGTCCTTCCAAGCCTCCTACTATTTTCCTCAGACTTTTCTCATGAGGTGCAAAATGAAGTATATTTGAATGAGAAGACACTCCATAGATTTAAATTGTGATTAAACTTGACATCTGATTTCGTTTCAAACTGCTGCTGTTTACTTTCAGTAGCTAATTTCAACAATCTGTTCATGATAAACATTTTCACAGAATCACAGAATTAGCTAGGTTGCAAAGGAATCACTATCACATAGAAGCTCAAGTTTTTACACTAATCAGTATTTCCAGACACTGTCTACAGAGAATTTTACCAGATGTAATATTGCATAGATGCCTTCATGTTCTTAGTGCCATTCTTTAAATTCCTCACCTTCAAATAATCTACAGAATTTAAAAGTTCAGGTATCCCACTGTTCATCAGTTCTGTGCCACTAATAAACACATCTCATTAGAAATGCTTAGTCAGCTCCTTAGTAGTTCTCTTCTACATAAAGAGAAGTGAACAACTATAATTACTGTTTTAATTTTTGAAATCCAAGAGAAATAAACCAATTGTTGCTTTTCATAAAGTCCTCATGTTAAACTTCATATTAATTTTTTAAAATGCCTATATACACACTTTCTTATCTTGGAATTAGTTCACTTCATCCAGGACTTGGTATTCTCTCTACCAAAGCCCTGCTTTTTTTGTCTTCTAAAACGTACACTCAAATATTTTTGTCACTGTGACTTTAATAACCTTTGGGCTAAGGCCTGGAATGCTAACAAATAAGACTTTCTAATCAAATAAACAAAGCAATGACATTATGTTCAAAGACAATAAACATGAAGATACTTACACGTGATAAAATACTTTCAAAAGATTCTGTAAGAGACCTTTTTGCTTTGTTCTTTAACATGTCTAATCTGAATCTCGGAGCATTGCTGGACACTTCATTTACAGCATTCTCAGCAGGAGGTTGTGAAGTCTGCAAGTGTTTAAAAACAGAAATGCAAAATACTCAACAGCATGGAGAAAATCTCAGTGAGCCGTTTGAAGATTTCTATAACCTGTATCAATAGTTTTTCCTGGTGTCCTCAGCTTGTCATGCCTTTTTCTCTAGTGATACTTGTAGAAGTTTAACAAACCATCCAAAAATAAGGACAGGAAATCTCTTACAGGAAACGTGTTGAGTGAACTAGCATGCTTCAGAAGAATTGCCATTTTAATACAGATTTACGGCTCTATTGACAAATTTTCATTTACGTCAATGTAGAATTGTACAAATTCTAAATGTTTAAGTGTAACAGATTAGAGATTTCTCATGGGTTTCCTTTTCCTCAACCAAGAAATGAATCAAAATCTCATCATTAACAGAAACTCTCAACTTTCTCCGTTATAGTCAAATGGGTCATTGTAAGGGCCAGGAAGATGTGTAACAATCTAACTTGTCCATATATTTCACCAGTAGAAACATTTTCACCTTAAAGCTAACAGTCAGTTGAGAGTTTTGCTTCTTAAATAAATATTTCAATCCATTTTTAGTGCTGGTGAATACTAACGCAGCAAACATAAAAACAATACTATGATACAAATATTACCATCCAAACCAAATATCTGCAGTAGAAACCAGAGCTCAGTTTTCAATGCTGTTTTGGGAGGTTCATCTTGAAGCTGACAGGCGCCATAGCCCTCTCTACTTGTCCCTAAATTCAGAGATCTGAATGCTTGATCTGTGCAATTATTACTAGTACTGCGTAGCTCAATGACCTATTATCACCATCACCAAATTGTCCTGCCTAGATGTAATTTTAAAACATCCTATTTCCAGTATGACAACTTTACAGCCTCCTGTATTTTCTTTTTAACTTCTGTCCTGGTTATGCCAGGCTAAGGTTAATTTCTGTAGTAGCCAGGAGGGGGCATGGCCGAGACCTGAAGGATATTTTATACCATCTGTCATTGCTGGAGGGAGGGGGAAAAGGTCTCTCTTCAGAGAGAAGGGGCTCCTTCCAGTCAAAAAAATGTGTCAGAAGGGAGTCTTTCAGTACTGTCTATCATTGGGGGATGGATTCTGTGTGAATAATTTCTTTTCTCGTACCCTCTGTGACTAGTATTGTTGCTATTACTGGTAATTTTCTTACCTCATTGCTGTTTCCAGTAAATTATTCTTATCTCAGCCTGTGATCTTTGCTTTTTGTGCCTCCAGCTGTCCTCTCCATCCCACTGAAGTAGGTGCTTGGCTTGGAGAGTCTTGGTGGGGACACTGAATGGAGAGTACCATTCCTAAACCACGACACCTTCCCTCATTCTATTCCCCAAGGGTAAACCAGATGCTGCTTGCTATTACATTCTTATGAAAATACACTTCTTTTGAAGTGTTTTTGTTAAACAAGATCCATGTACTAGTATCACATTTCATCTTTTTTCTCCTGATTTAAATATATTTTTTTTAAAAGGCAATGAAAAGCATGAAAGGTAATATGCAGAACAGAAGGGAACAGGGACATCAGGAGTGTCATGGGTTAATGATTGCTGAGACAAATAACAGTATGTGTTCAAAGGTATCTGCTATTACACAGGCCTGGAGATAAATTATCAGAGTAAATATAAAATGTTATGCTGAGACAAATGATAGACTATGGGGAAGTCAGTTCTCTTCTTAGAACAGTGGCATCTTTGCAAGTGTCATATTAACCAATTTGGTTTCAGGAACTGAGCAAACAGATTGCAGCAGGCCTTATAAATTTTAAAATCATTGAAGACATACTAAGATCTTATCTCGTTTTGTATATCCCTATTTCCAAGCTGTTTGTGACTGACCATCAGCTAGCATTACACCTAATAAAAATATTTCAGGTATGATGACAGAGGACCTCAGGCAATATTTCTTCCTCTTATCCCACAACTGAAATGCTTTTTTCTTAAAAGCATATTTCAGGTGAGATGCCCAAGACAATAAATCAGAGAGTGAAATATGCATTTTTCTTTCTGTTTACTCAGGGAGGTCAATAATTAGCTAGTAAGCCATAAAAGGAGAAGAGATTAACAAAGTGAAAATACAGTAAAGGAAGATTTGCTGCTACTTTCCTAATTTCTTCACAGGTCTAATTATTCTCCATATATTTCTTTGCTAGTTTATATCACAAATGGCTGACAGCAATCATCACAGTGGAATTACCAACAGTAGAGGGACAGTGAAGACTTTTAAAAGGGTCTAAATAACTGGAACTGAAAGTTTCCAGAGAATGAATGGAATCCTTTTTTAAATACTAACCTCCTTGAGCTGTCTCAAGGTAGCTACTCACAAACCAAGGCATCCAAAATCACTAATTCCTTTGGAAAAACCTTAACTGTGCTGTATAAATAGCCAGTTAAACAGCACTGATGGAACCTGATAGAGAATAAAAAGTAGCTCATCTCTTTGGACATGGATAAGAGTCTCTGCTGCTGTTTCTGCAGCAATCCTCCTCATTTTAAGGCCACTTCAAATGGTTGTTTGCACATGAGAAATAACCTTCAGTCCTGAATAAATGTAATAGGCTTTATCAATGACCAAATCCAATGTATTGTCATTACACTGACTCAACAGTGACAGTGAAATAACAAATGCCCCAGATCAGCTGAGTGCAATCACAAATTCATGTGATTCATGTGATACATTCTCTCACATATATTGAATTTTCATTGCAGTGAGAACAAATAAATGATTTAGTAGTCTGCCTTGTTTGCACCTCTTTCTCCTAGGCCTGAAATCAGACTATACCAGGGACCTCAAAATTGGAGATATCTGTTTTGGCACATGACAATAGTTTATGAACCATAAGTAAACCCAGTATTCACCACTGCTTACACATGGAAGTTTCAAATTGCAAGTGATGGAAATTTGCTTTTGGAAAGATATACAATTCAAATGGAAAATATTTTCCTGGCTTCTCCTTACATGAACTGAAATTGAATGATAACTTACCTGTTTTGATTCTCCAATATGAACATGGTCCTTCTGCTTTTCTTCATACATGTTTCTCAAAAGAGAGATAACCAGCTCATTCTCTTTCTGTTCATTTCGTGGTCTTAATTTCTGTAATTGAAAACACAACAAGCACAGTAATTATACATTTGTGTAACAGTTTGCAAATCTTTACACTTTTCATTTGTCACTGTAATAAATCATCAATGTAGGAACAAGTTTAATCTGTTAATGCTTCTACTCCAGTCCACCAGAGGACACCAGTGTTCCAGGCAAAGCACCAATACAGCCACAAAAACACTTGACCTCACTTCATACACGACAGAATTTACACCTAAGCCAGAGGACATCGGTATAGATATCAAACTGCCACAAGTAAATAAAGGCTTTAAAAACATTTTTGCCAATTTTCTTTCGATATAAAGAAAACCCACTGTAGTTCTGAGTTTGTAGCACACATGGAGTACTGTCCTAGAGATAGGATTCACAACACTTCTCCTAGAAATCCTTCACACTGGATATTTAGTTTTTGGGAAATGACATAGGTTTTTTATAAATTAATGCACAAGATGAACCTATTTATCTGTGCTGCATTTTATTTTGATCCCAATTATTGTAAGAGAAGATTTTAAAACAATTTATTAAAGAATTTAATCCCAGAAACTTAACTTTTGAAAAACATATGCTGCCTTAAGCCTATTGATATAATGCAGAGGATACAGTATGAATTAATGCCAAAATAGCACATTAGATTAATAAAAGTACCACAGGAAGACAGTTACCTAAAAATGCAAATCATGGTAACAATACATGGATCTGCAAGAATGCAACATGCCAGGCTGTCCAACCGAAAAAGTTAGCTGAGAAAGATGGGCAGGACATTTGTACTTTACCCTTAGTTTTACCAAGTTAATGGTTTGCAGACCCTCACCAGAAGAAATTAACAGTTTCCTGTGACTAGTGAATGCTTTAGACTGTGTGCAGAACACTAAAAGGCAACAGTGCTGCTAGCTGCCCTACACTAAGAAATCACTCAGCTCATGGAATTGGTTCCACAGAGTAACTTCCAAATTTGGTATGGAGTCATAAACTGCCACGTGGAAACACAAAGAGACTGAAATTATTCAAAAGAGGAAGGAAACATTACTTTTTAAAAAATCTGAAATTTCTTAATCTTCAACAGTGTTTCAATCCCACTGACATTTCCTACAATGCACATCATCTGTTTTAAATCCAGCTATGCTTTCCTCTATCCTCAAATAGATTTAATTAAGAAGATAGAAAGTTTAACTTCTTTAGTTAGTTTGACAAAAATTAAGACCTAGGATAAATTTTAGGCAAGAAATTTTCTCATCTGGGAACATTACAGAAATTTGTTTTGGTCCAAGTAAAAGCTTGAATGCCCTCATAGTACAAGTTATTGCCTTCACCCATAAAAAATGTGTTCAGTTTTACTCAGTGAGAAGGCAACATCTCCATAGAAAGCAAGGAGTATTAGGGAAAGAAAAATGAGTAAAACAGACATTTTCATCAAAAGATAAGTTTTTAACAGCTCTAGAAAAACAACTGAGATTAAAGCACAAGCTGGCTAACAGTCTATTAAGCAAAAATAATGAATGATTCACAAAAAATGAAAATAACTTCTGTGTTTTACACAGATGTTAGCAAAAAACACCAATTGCTTTAAAATCTTGCAGGAAACAAAGCTTACCTGAACCTCTTCAAAAACAGAGGCCTGTTCCTGGTTATTTAGTGTGGTTAGATGTTTTTGTAGTTCCAGTTTAGTCTTAGAAGGGTGCAACCCTACCAAGAGGAACAAAAATAAACAAATTACAGGGTCAAAATTTTCAGAATTGATCAACCACATAAATATGCTCACAATTTAAGCCAAAGCTTATCAATTATTTGAGCTGGCCCATTCCATGATTTCATAAGAGGGCATTAGAAAGAACTCTAGGTTAATTTAAAGCTACTACTAAACTCCTGTCTTTAAAATGAGGGACATGAACTCTGCAATGAGGAGATTTACTGAGCACAGACCAGGATTATACTCTTAGCTGAAGATTCCATTATCACACAAGATAAAATAAACCCACAATCTACTGCATTTTAGCAGACTGTTTTGTTGGTGTTTTGTGCAGTGCTGCTTAGATATTGTTTATGGTATAAACAGAATTCCCTTTCATTTTCTCCAGTTTCTATGCTGTGGGTCCTTCTGAAAATGAGTAAATTTATTGCTTGTTAGTGAAAGTTTTACTTTGCCTTTTGATGAAAACATTTATTGATAGTCTAAAGCAGACTATCCTTTCATTCAGATTATTTTTTCTGTTCTCATCCTGGATTAAATTCCTTTCCTCTATTTTCTGTGGAAAACCAGCAAACCATCAACAGTATTGTGCACTTCAGTTTCTGATCATGGAGTATCTCCTTCAGAAGCAGATGATACAATTAACAAGATGGCATGATTGAAGGCATTAAGGAACATTTGCCTTTAAGAAACTTCTCAAAAATCACAGCTAGCTGAAAGCCAAAATAGAGTGAAAGTAGTTTTGGAAGTTCTCCAGTTTCATCAAATTAACACTAGGCAAGTTTTAGTCCAACAAGACACTGTCACATGATCTGACAAGCTGCTGCTGCTCTTTATTCACCCCAAACATCACTAAAATGAACAAAATCTAAAAGCGAAATTTGCTGAAATGTAAAGAGGTTTTTTATGTCTTGAACTTCTGTTCTGGGTGACAGCTACAATTCTCATTTCTGCATTTTCATGAAGGAGCAGAGATCAACACCACAAACACACATATTAAAAGCATACTGTTGAGTTCCTGCTTAGTGCAGGAACACAATACCAGTTTCTAAGTGGACTCAATAGGACAGCAGGTCATAGCTATTGCAGCATCTATCCTTCAGAGGTTCCTTATCTACAGTCCTCTGCATTTATAGGGCTAAAAGAGCCAAACAAGCTGCAACTCATTAATGTTTACACTTGCAAACAGTTTTCAAAAGTTCAACTAAAACACAATAAAGGAGCTTAACTCTTGTTAGAAAATTCTTATTGCTTTACAGAAAACCTGACACTACAGTCCTCTAAATAAAAGTACTGGCTCTCAACTTTCTACCCCAAGTCCCAAGCTCTTTTTAAGCATTAATTTCCTTAGGATTTTACATACTGTCCCCCCAGTGAAACTGCCAGAAAAAAATATTCAACCAGAAAATTCTTTAAACCTTACCTTCTATCTTTTCACAGAGTTTATGCAAACTTTGCATAGGACACCCTTCACAGAGCTGGGGCTGTGCCTTGGAAGTTTGTTGCACAGCAGCCACAGTGAAAGCCTGTTTCAATGTCATCATGATTTCATCAACCTGAAAAGAACAGCACGCAGAAGAACAGAATTCACTCTTCCACTGTTTTCCTTAACACAAACACAAAAATCTTTTAGAATGATACTGCCCCTTGCTTGGGAATGTGCTTATGATTAAAAAGACAAGCTGTTCATATGTTGGTTCTGTGCACAAACACACAAACACAGTAAAACTCATCATGAACTCATGTCTCTTCCAGGCCACCCAATTTTATTACTGTGGTCTAATGAAAGATCCTATCCTCTCTCTCCAACCTCTTTCTTGTCTGTGATCAAAAAGCTTACTGCAGTTGTGATGCACTGGTCTTATTTAGAGCACAGGATTGTTGTCCTGATTTTCAGAACAAGTGCCCTAAGAGAAAACTCTCCCTAAAAAAGAGGCATAAGGTCTAACTTAGTTTGTGAAATGAAGATTTAGTGGACTGCCCTCAAAACAAATGAAAAGGTCTCTTGCAGACTGCTATATTAGTTACATTTTTGAAACACTTGTATTTCTAAGTGGAATAGGATTTGAGGACATTCAGAAAAATACAGAGCATAGAGCAATAGAAGAGTTAGGGCTTTATACATTCTATTTGGCTATTCTTTTCTTTCACTTACCAGTGCTTCATCTGTACACTGAAACACATAGCAAACAAAGTGGAAGCCTCCATTTTCTGAAGACTCTCTGCAGATGAACCCAAAGTGATCCACATGTCTAATTCCCTAGCAAAGAAACAACAGCAATGAAACAGTCATACCTACTTTCAATGTTTTGTACCTGTATTTCTTTCAGGAAGAAAAGAACAAAATAGCATTACATATAGGTCACTTATTTCTGTTACAGCTACATTAAAGACATCTGACCTGTTATAGAACCTAATACTCCCTGAATCTTTTGAATTTCAATGAAGTCAGACATTGTTTTGTTTTTAATGGATGAAGTATGAAAGACTTATACAGTAGACCCAGAGACTAATAAATCCTATTCAAAATGTATTTTATTCTGAAATTTTCAGAATATGTGCCTGTATGTTTAGTGATGAAAGCTATTATCATCAAATTAAAAAACAAAGTAATTTATGGAAAACAAAACCTACAAAACAAACAAAAAAAACCTCAGGCAGAAGGATAGAGAAGCAAATTCTGTGGCACAAGGAACAGGGATTAATAGGGAATGAGGAGTCTCTGACACATGCCTGCCACAGTGCATCACATATACTACCTCTGCATGGCAGAGAACCGTCCTTGTTTAAACACATGCAACGTATATTCTTGAAAAGAACATATTTTTAAAGTATTTTTCAGATAACTCTTACATATAATTTTTCTCCTTTAATTCTCACTTCTTGAAAAATATGGCTCAGAGATCCCATGATTTGCACAACCGTGAATCATGCTCACTGCAATCTCAAACAAGAGTGTGCTCCTGACCAGTGTGTTCCTTCTAGCTAATATTATTCATCCACTGCACACAGAAGTGAGTCTTTATCTCAGAAGTCACAATGCAAAGCATGAAAAAAGAATGATGGTCTTATAAAATTACTGATTAGCAGCTTTTCAATAGCAATCACTGAAACTGCTGCTGAGAGAATCCATGCGGAGTGCAAGGAGAGAGGATTACATGGGCATTCGCAAGTAGAGAATATTTAAACAATAAAAAAAGAGAAAAAGAATACATTACAGTCTTACCTGAGAACAAAAGGATATTTCTTTAAAGCTTTTCTCAATTGCAACTTTTTTTGTGTCAGGACTGATAAGGTAAACTTCAGACTGGCCAATCTAAAAAGAAAAAAATAAATTGCAAGATGCTAAAAAGTAACATTACATGATCTTTTGTACCACTATAAAAATGTTTCCTGAATACAGATCTCAATTTTTTTCTACCTGTATATTTATCTCAATTAGCATATTACTACCAGAAAGAATACTGAAACAACACTGATTTGGCATTGAGAGCTTTGCACATTATGGCACTGAGGTTTAACGAGACAAGAGACTGAAAATAATGTTTAAACAGATGAGAGCAATATTGTATCACAAGTAACCTACTTTGCACTGAGAGAAATATACTCACACTCCCTCTTCTTATTTTCTGCAGTCTTGGAATGTACCACAGTCACAGAAGCTACTTAATGGGACTGCTTTAAAATTTAAATCTGAGTGTGTGCCTTTTCCTGTATTCCACCTAATAATTTTTTTGAGATTCATTTATTTATGACACACATTTACAAATTAATTTACTAGAGTATATTTTCTAATGTAATTTAATCTGTAGGCCACTTGTACAGTCAAAAGATTATGCTAAGTATTGGTGGGCAAAGGGCATTTTTAAGGTGGAACTATTGTTTTCATTTTTTCAGCTTCTGGCAACATCTTTGTAAGATAGTAACAGAAAAATTTAAATTCCTCATATTTTCTAGCATGTTAGAGACTGCTAAAAACAAGTCTCGTATCAGATTTTAGGAAGGCAGGTGGAATTCGGATTCACTCATGAGCATGACTTGGAGAAACCTGCTTCAATCAAATCCCAAAAGATGCACATAAAAACATCAGCAGCACCAATATAAATGTACTTTCTTAAGAAAGTGGGAAGGGACGAATCTCGCATGCGAATAGATCAAGTCAGATCTGCCACCTCCGTATGTCTAAAAATGGTCCTGTGCATTCACCTTCCACCTCTTCTTGCACTTCAATCAGTCACAATGGTTTTCCCCAGATGCTGCTGGTTTCCTTGTATTGTCCCTGGGGCTGATCTTGCCTCTCTGTTCATGGGGCTATTCCTTCCAACACCTACTCCTGATTGCTGCTGTCTTCCCCTCCCTGCAGCAAGAGGCTCCTTCTTATTTCTCAGTCCCACATAATTCTTTTACATTTGGCCCTTGGGCAGTAGCAATCATTTGAAGTCAATGGAACAAGGGAAAAAACCCAAACCAATGAACCTCTTCCCCCTCACCCTCAATATACAGCCAGGAGAAAAACCTAGAAATGCCCCCTCCTCCTCCCTCAAATCCTAAGAAACTGGCTAGGAAAGCAATTCTTCAGGAAGAAGATATGAAAATCAGGCCTTTTTGAATCAAGTGAGGAGAGCTGCCAGATAATTAATCTGAATATTTTTCACACCTCATGCATCAACCAACCTTTGCTTCAGTCCTGGGCAAAATCTAAGCAACTGAGAATATACCAACCATTTTTTTCCCCTCTGGACACTAAGCTAATTATAAGCATTCCTTATGTAGCCACACACAAACTGATGAGACCCAAGCATGCTGCCTGCATTCCCTGATTCAGAACCTGCTGAACACGGGGGACAGGTAACCAACCAACTCAGCTCTGCCATCAGCTGCTGCCTGTGGATACTGAAGGCACAAACTAGAGTTACTTCACTTCCTTATATTCAGCTGAATTTAGACTGGTTGAATAGGAAAAGAATACAGCTGGGAACACTAAACAATATTTTCCCAGGCAAAAAGCAACCCAAGACACAAAGCCAGATCAGCAATGCCTCACAATTCGGAAATGTGGCTGCCAGCAGGTGACTGACGTTATATTCAGACTGAAGCTGCAGGTGTCCTTGAGAACTGTTGCATCTATTTAATAGAAATTAAAAATGCACTCACTGGAGTAAGAGGATCTGGACCTACCCAGCCCAACTATAATCTCTCTATTTCTAAAATATGTGCCATGAATCAATAACGGAGTCATGATTTATTTAAAATTAGGCATTATTATTACGAAGTGTACCTATATTTTCTATGAGAAATACATGCTCAGGGGAAGAAGGTGAACATGGATTTCTTTTTACTAGGGGAAAAACATCTCTCCACCTTCTTGCACTCACTGTTTGATGTCAGCCTGCCACAACCAATCAGAAGCTTTAATTCAGGTATAGCTGACTACAACATTTTCTGCATGCTACTTTTTACAGATATAACACAGTGGCAATCCTCCTTAAGGATTCTTTTTCCCTGCTTTAAGAAACCTGCTATAATTGCACGCACGCCATTCCATTACTGGCCTTAAGAATGCCCAGCTCCAACAGCAGCTGATGGATCCAAGATGACCTTAGGAGAGTCAGTCTTTGCAGTATCAGCTCCAGGTTTGTATCATGCTCAGAAGCTACAAGCTAAGTAAAACATGTTACATAGCTTATCTATCATGAGGATTGTAAGAGGAGCAAATATCACATTCCTTACTTGCTTCTCAGTTCTTAGAAAATAGTTTTGCTGCTCACCTATCAAGGCAAGGGCACTGCTAGCCACACCAAAGCAGGACAGGTGTGGAGGCACGTGTGGAGTAGCATAGGAAGCTGTTACACTACTACTCCATCATTACACAAACACGTTGGCAGCAGGAGCACCTTCATCAATTACACTGCTTATCATGGGACAAAGTCTACTAGCTCTCAGTCATGGTTTGGTCCTTCTGCTCTAGTTACAGATAATTCGTTCCCCTGGAAATTTATTTCTGTTGTTACTAGCTAGTGTAAGTGTACATACCATTCTGCAACTGCACAACTACCTACTAACTTGCAGTAACTTTCTAAAAGCTTTCTTTAGAAGCCCAAGGTTTCAGGCAGTACTGTTTTAAACTATTTAATGTAAACTTATTTAGAATATGTAAACCAATTTGCACTAACAAGTAATGCTCTCCAGAGAAATAGGCAAGTTTAAGTTAAGCTTTCGTAATTGCAATTAAGTTATCAAAGAAGTAACTGCCATCTGTCAGAACATCTGCTTTGGTGTCTGCCACTCCAAACTCCAAGACGTAAAAACGCCACCAGAAGTTGCAAATCTTGCTTTACCGTAAACAACATAGTCCGGTTTTCTGCAATGTCAGTTGGCTGCACCACACTGTGTCCATAGATGAGTTGACTTTTTAGATTCAGTGAAATTGCATCTTCTTCAAAAGACCGGACAAAGCTGTTACTCCTAAGGCTTCCCTCTTGGAAATCCTTCTTAAAAGCAAATGAACGAAGTCCAGGTTGAGAAAAAGATTTCCTAATTGGCCTTTTTATCTCCTCTTCATTGACCAAGGGCTGGAATACAGACCGCAATTTGCTGCTGAAAGAGAAACCTCCAAAGTTATTGGCAGTTTCATGTTGTTGGGATGATGAGTTGAAATCTGAATTTTTTGTACAACTTGCACGATTAAATTTCTCAATGCATTCATCTATGAGTGCTGGAGGTGCATTTTTATGTGCTACTGTTACCCGTCCACAGAAGAGCACCTCAAACTTTTTGGCAAAAGGATCTTCAACATCTGAGAGATTATTCTGAAACTCTTCTTGACGGGCAATTTTTCCAGCTTGTCGAATAGAGCTTATAATCTCAGGCACCTACAAGAGAGGGAAAAAATACACATTAGCATCTGGTGCTTTATGACAAACAAATTGCAAAATTAAGAGGCTCCCTGCTGTGATTTTCCTAGAAGGATACTTTGATTTAGTTTCAAAAATAAAAGACCAGCTGAAGTGATCTTGCATTTATTCAAGAGACACATTATAGCAGTTAAACACTGAGAAGTGGAATTTCTCATTTGTCTCCTTGCCAGGAGTTCACCATCATCAACTCTTTGTCAAAAGAACTTTGTCCCTTGCAATGCTCTTCATCTTCAGTAAAACTTTTGCCACTGAAGCAACCTTTATAATGTGACAAATTCCAACTCAAAGTGAAAGACAGAAGTACTTCAAAAAGCATACAAGAAGACATGGACTAATTAATTGGTTATTTAATCTGTTTTTTTTCACTCCCTTCTCTTACCCAAACACTCATGTGTCATGTAGGTTAATGAGTCTCTTGCAAATTTGCTTTTCCCTTCATAACAGCATATTACATTGTTATGGCAGTTTGGTGGGGTTTTTAAAAAAAATGTAAATAACTGTATTTTTTAATAACTATATTCATTATTTTAGATGTTCATTTTTATTCTACTATCCTAAATGACACTCTTAAATAATATTACCTCACATACAGTATGATTTGCAGAGCATCTGTATGAGACAGCAGTCTGCTACAGATCACAGATGTTGTAATTAGAACCCAAACTGCCATGTGACACATTCTAAGTGACAGTAAACGGTCTCAGTTGCTGATATGGTTAGATGGTAGTGACATGCATATGCTCTCTGATAAGCTGCTGTGAGGCCAATGCTTGGTTACATCACACTGCTTTGACTGACCTAGGAGATTAAGGTTCTTCTGCAGTCCGTGCTGCTCCTGCAGTAACGAAAAATGTGAGGCCACCATCTATGATTACAACTGCTAATTCTGCCAGTTTCATTTACCAAAGTTACTTCGAGAAAAATCCACACAAAATGTGTTAACTTCCTGACAAAACAAATCTCCCCTGTCAAGCATCAACTGGAATTCACTTTACTTACAAGTATTTGTTTGCAGATAGTACAGAAAGAAGGCTGGGAGCAGCAGACTAAAATAGCAGCCCAGAAGAACCACCTCCCCTACGAGAAAAGGCATCCCTAAACCTAGAGAATAATTTGGAGACCTGGCCTCTGGTTTTTTTCAGACATTTTTACAGTTATCTATTGCTTAATCATAATGCAGTAATGTGCATAAACCAACTGAGGAAACAGCAAAGGACTTTGAGGGAAAAAAAATCGGAACCGTGAAAATTGAATGAATATTCTGGGTGCTCATAAAGACCTCAATAGGATTCCTTTTATAGACAAGGAAACAAAGATAAAGGTATGGATAGATAGGCAGGTACACAGGCAGATAGATAGATAGATAGATAGATAGATAGATAGATAGATAGACAGACAGATATTCACAGACATATAGCTAGTGGATTTAAAACAGTAAGTAACACGTTTCAAAATAGGAACTCAGGAAGAATTACTTCACCCTTCAGCACAAGGCATGAGTCATCAGATAATCATTTAGCAAAGACAACAGGGAAGACTGGGCAAGAAAAGCAGGGTCAGGAATTTTTAAGTCCATTCTCATATGTCACAAACCAGTCAGAAAGCCTTGGGCTCAGGCAGCTTTGTGCCGAACTTCTTAATCATACTCAAGAATGATATTAAGGGTATCTTTATTCCTAATCTTTAGTACCTCAAACAACATGCATTTGCTCTACAGCGAGCTTAAGGTCTACCTCAGTTTTATTTACTCAACACTCCTTCAAAGAAACAATTCTGAGTGGTATAACACATCAGAATTACAGTAAAACATAAAATTTCATTCTACCCACATTTGAAGGTGCAACTGCTTTAGCAATTTTTAATAAACGTGTTTTACTCTTGTGGGAGTGTCTGAACTCACCAGCCATAGGCAATTTTACTACTGAGTTGCCCAGGATACGTGCAGAGACCAGCAATCCCACCTCCACTTTTGCTGAGGCTGCAGAGGCAGCAGCAAAGGACTGAGGCATTTTCTGAACTCTGCTTACTTTGGTAAAGCCAGGAACATCAGCTCCCACCCATGCAAAGAGGATCACTACCTCAATCACAGTTAAGCTCCCCCAGCTACACACACATCAATGACTATAAGGACAGTTTCCAGCAGTGTAGGTGCTGCAAGGGTTACAGCTGAGCTAAAGCCCTAACAAGGCATTAGGGATCCAGCAGATATATGAAGTTTTTTATTAACAAACACCTTGGATACTGACAAAATAGCTATTCAACAGTGGCTATACTTTATATACAGACAGTGCTTAGGGAAAGACACTACATCACACAGAAAGACTTTGCAGTAGTTAATAAACTTTGTGTCTGAGGAGATCAAGCAGGCCTGTTGATGAAAAATCAAGGGGAGTATTTATTTATTTATTTTCACACATGCTAGGGCTTGAATCATGTCATTGATAAGTAACATCTGGCTTCCGTGCTACACTTACTAAAAAACACAGACTCTTCTGTTCTCACTTACAGACCTAAAAAAATTTTCAGCCTGCTAATAAAATTTTATTACTTATGATTAGGCAATTGATGTAGCAGCAGCAGAAGCAGCAGATCATCACCTCACTTTCCTGTGATGCTTATGTATGTTAAATATAAGATCCATAATGAAAATCCGAAATACTTATTTCCCTGGAACTGCTCTTTGCCTGATCAAGATTTGTGCTCTTTTTATCTACCTGTACCACTCCAGACTTTTTATTCAAGTATGGAAAATGAACAATCCACTTGCCCTCTGTATCCTCTGACACTGGTTCTCCAAGTAAACAGAACTGGATGCTTAGTAAACAAGCATGAAGTAAACAGTAGTTAAAAATACATATAATTATTTCAGGTTATTAGAATAAAGATGTAGGCTCTATCTTGGCAAATGTTTATTAACCACAGCTGGAACATTTCCAGATTAAGCAGCATGCCACTGGGTGATCAGTAACCACATCTCTTGCAAACCTCCAAAAATTAATTAGGATGTAAACAGAATCAGGTTTTATGGCTCTTCAGTTTGTATCAAAAAGCAGCAAGGATGAAGTGGCTCCTGAATTAAGTTAATGTTGCTTGGAGTCTTTTAAAGGTTGTGCGCTCTTTCTGAACATAAGAAAAATATCCTTTTTGTTTAATTGCAAAGGGGTCACAAGCTGGCATAGGCTGCCTAGAGAGATGGCAGAGTCTCCAACCTTGTGGATATGCAAACTCTGACTGGACATGGGCTGAGCAGCCTGCTCTAGGTGACCCTGCTTTGAGCAGGGGGCTGAACTAGATGACCTCCTGAGGGGCCACCCGCTGTCACCTTGGTGATATAGATACCAACTGCTTTTATACATACCTGTTGGTAATTGTGCCTACTAATCTGAATTTGCTAAGACAGTGGGAGAAGACTGTTGCACACAATTAGGATTTCTTCCTGCCATGCAAGTTCTCTTTTCTAGCATACTTCTATTCTTAAATGTTTAGTACAGAACAGTGTAAGCAACAATGAACCTTTACCAAACACAGAGCATTACCTTCTTATCACTTCAGGTCAAACAAGCCTGCTGAACAGAAGACACAAATGAAATGTACTAGGGAAAAGGTTTTGTGTTCAGAGCGTCTGAATTAGATACAGAAAAAGATCACGTATCTATAACCATTAAAAATAACACTGGACTTGTGGGTTTTTTTAAAGCGGACCACATTATTTCTGCTATAATGAGAATGTTTACTTTGCAGAGACAAAGCAGGGAACTGAAATGCTGAGTATTCTTGTGACTTGGCTTGTGGGTATTCAAGCAAAATACAAACCAACACCTAGGTCTTCCTAGGGCATGTTACTCAGTTACAAGACAAATAGCTACAGCTTCTATGCCATGCATCAAATAATGACAAAAGGCAGTAATTTTTAAGTATGCATGGGTTTGCTGCATCTGAAGAACAAAGAACAGCTCTTCCCCCTCACATAAATTGCAGTTGCGTTTTTACCCATTGAAACTAGCAAGTTTACATACAAGCATGTAAGAAGTCAAGGTCTTTATCCTGTCAGTAGATGTCAGAAAGAGTCAACAACTCTTTTAATGAAAAAAGCCCAGTAACAGCTGAATGCAACAGCTGACTTTTGGTAAATAAGACCAGACTAAAAAAAAAGATTTGTTTCTTTTATATGTAGTAACTAAAAAAGCAATATGTGCCACAGAAAAATAACTGCTAACATATCAGCTGGGAGGACTAGGTGAAAAAAGAAAAAAGTGGGATAATTTATTATTCTAGATGCTATGCAGTGTTTCTGCCTGCAGTACAAATCTACCTGTTTATACCTACCAGTCTCTGCATAAGGCTTAAGCACCAGCTTAACGATTTCAAGGACATAGGGGGTTTTGTTTAACCTAAGCCAAACCTATGCTGACAGGAACTGGTCTCATGCAACAGACTCCAGAAATTGCTGGAGACTGAAAAACATTAGGGTCAGATTCTTACGCTGAATTGCAGAAGGTCTCACACCACCCCAGCTAGAACAAAGCCCTGAAAATCTTTCACGAAACTCTTGAAACAAGCAGATGTTTTGATTGAATTTTGTTAGCTTACTCAAGCAAGAGAGGACATCTGAATTATTTTTAAGTGCTTTTACTTGCTTTTTTTTCCTGATCAATAGAGCAGGCTCAATAAAATATGTCAAGAAATCTAATACTGTTTGCTGTTAGTATCTTTCCTTCTTGATTTCAGTAGAGAGTATTGCTACAGAAAAGATAGGGTATACAGCTATTTATGAGAGAAGCTATATCATGGGAGAAGCTATCTAGTTGTATCAGGACAATGATAGCAATATTTTTGTCACCTGTAAGTTATTTACAATCATGGAATATTTGTAAAAGTAGTAGCATGAAGAAATTAAATTTTTAAACATATACAATACAAATAAAAGGTAATATAGCATAGTACTTACTTGCATTTTTTAAAAGACTGCATAGAAGTTTTTATTTCAGTAGTTTGATATGTTATAAAAAGCAGCTGGTCTGTTTTCAGCACACTGGTGGCAAAATAGCTGTCCAGAAATCAATTCAGATCAGCATTTCCTGTCCTTACCACTCCTTAACCCGCAGTAGTGGTCAACTGACTTCTCAAACACTTTTCTCCACTCATAGAATTTAAAGTTTGGCATTTTTAAACCAAAAGCATTTCAATTAATATAGTTTACAGATACTCTTCTTCTTTTAAACTGAGATACTGCACAATTTTTCCTTCCAAAATCACAGAATGACTTAATTTGGAAGTGACCTCTGATGACGCAGTCTCCCACATAAAGCAAGGCAAACTTCCAAGTTAGATAAAACTTCAAACTTTGATGAGATGCTGGGTGTCACATACAGCTAAGTTCCACACAGAAATACAAGACAAAATTTTCTTACTCTCTGACATTAACAGAAATTCAAGGTAGAAAAGAGTTATAAACTTTTGCAGTTCATTTCTGTTTCAGTGAACGGCTTTTTATATTCAGGTCTTATCTCAAAACACAGGGCTTTTTCTTCTTCTGTTATCTTGCTTAGAGACTGGTCTACAGTCTCCTACACCTCCCTGACTTTTTCCAGTCATTAACTTCAATTCTTGTTTTAAAAGCTTTTACCCATTGACCCTTAATAAACAGATTTTATTTCATTTTTATTCCTCGCACAAAACCACTTTCAAACCCAGATTTAATTCAGGGAACAACAAAGTTCAGAGCTCTTCCAGTCCCTGGCTGATGACTGTCCTTGCAAGCTCCTGTCAGTTTTTCTGTGCACAGCAAATGCAGCAGGGATAAAACTAAAGAGACATTCTTACCAACAGCTCCCTAAGTACTTCAGATTGGCAGGTGCACAGAGAGACAGGTCACCTTACTCCATGACTTCACTTCTCAACACATATGAACCAAAATTTTGCTGCTGTATCCTCACTGCTCATAAAACAGCTATAAACTGCGCCACTCTTACCAGCTTCACCACCCACACACGGTGGTCTAGCACATTTCTCTCTACGGTACATAAGATGTACTGGGTGTCTCACTTATCCAGGGAACTCATGAATGTTCTTTGAAAAGAAGAACAAGTTGGAGCACAACCAGAGGGCTGGGAGGGGTAGCCAGGGTAACAGGCAGCAGGACTAACCACAGTGCAGGTGTGCTGCTTAGGAAGGGCTGTGAAACCTACAAAAGCAAGACAAAGGTGTTGTTTCAGCCTTAGTAAGGGAGAGTTCAACAGCTGAGTATCACCATGGGCCCATGAAAGGAAGAACAGTCATACACATGTTTACTTGTGGGCATGGTTTCCTTAGTAAGGTTTGAATGGGCATTATACAGAGAAAGGGATAAGTGAGGGCGATAAGGCTAAGACTCAAATTTTGCAGGGATGCATTTAAAAAGCTGATGAATCTGCACTAAAATTCAAAGGATATTCTGTGTGGGGCAGAAGAGAGCTCTCTGTTTAAACCTAGTTCTTTTTGACCTGGATGAGTGGATGAATGCCATTAGCATCGTCTGAGATGACTGACACAGTAAGCTGAAGAGTAGAGCCCCATGTAACCAACACATACTCTTTACAGTTTACACATTATCATGAAGAGCTGTAAAGGGGACTAGACTTTCCACACACCTATCAACTGCTAGCTCCAGAAGGTTGTTAAAGTACTGCAGATTGATGTCATGAGTACTGTATGCCACTTTCACGGTACTGCATTCCTTTTAATATTACTGGCAAATCTCAGCTTGAGAACATTCCTCATGATTCCTCAGCCAGACAGAAAAAAGTACACTTTTTGCAAAATCATGTGAGTTTGAGAGCACTCCATGTAATCGAAAGAGACACAAAAAGGTTTTCTTTCCTTTTGGAAAAAAAAAAACCTCAAACCAGTATTTGCAGAATCTGTTCATGGAGTATTGTAAAACAAGCTCAGAAATAGAACTTAAGTGTACTTGGTACTCCAATGAAGTTGGACTGTTCTGTTTTGTGATGGTGCTTTCTCCCCAAGAGAGATGCATCATGTTGCTGATGCTTAAAGGGTTTCTTACACATGCTTTTAAGACACACCTTATTTGAAGCCCAGAATACAAAAAAAGCCAGCTACTCTCCATAAATAAATTGGCATGTCCTAGATTGCTTCTTACTTTTGGACCCTTCCCCATGAAAATGCACGACCTAAAAGCAAACTGCAGTTGGCAAAGTCTCCATGTGTGTTTAGAATACCTCCAGATGCAACAGCACCTGACTGGTTCTGAAGGGACTACTCCTACAAATTGTGCTTTTGGGAAGAATACAGGTATACTCTGCCATATACCTGGTGGGCTTATTACATGGTGTTCACTAATTCATATTTGCCCAGTCCTTTCTGTCCTTACAATAAAAACCATTTCTTTTCATCTTGCACAGCTTAATCAGCTCCTCCAGTCAGCACCATAAACTTAAATGGAACAACTGTGGAATAAATTAAAATATATTTCAAATAAGCCATTAGCATCTTCAGATGTATTTTCTCCATATTTTGTTTCAAAGGTTTCTTTTCACACAATTTCACAAATGAAAACAGCATTTCTAGTCTAGTTGCTGGTCATACCTACAGGGTTCCTCGCTCACATTTTACAAGGTGAGTACTGAACAATGAGGCAATACCTGTTGTAAAGCAATACCTAGAAATATCTGTGCTCATTCATCATCAAGAGAGATTAAATCCTTTTTTTTTTGGGAGAGGTGCAAGATGGAACTGCAAGCAGCTCCCTTCACAGGGTTGAGACAGGTTTGGGACTTTGCTGGAGGCTATGGGATGGGAAACAGAAGGAAGCCTATTCTTAAATAGCTATAAATGGAAAAAGACAGCAATGGCATTTTAAAGCTTTCAGGACAAGAGTTCTTTTCTGCTTTGATTTTTTTTGAGGCAGGGCGGAGAATTTATCTTTTATAACTGAAAGGCAATATCAGGACTTACAACAGGAAATTAGGTAGTAACTTCTTTTTTTTTTTTAATTATTAATCAGATTAAATTTCATTTGTACAATAGGATACAGGCTCTCTCCTGGTCTTCTGTGTTCTTGGGCTTCTGGCAGTTATCAAAATTGGTACAACTGGCAAAACAGGGGTTAGCAAAACAGACAGAAGTGAATATAATTTCTTTACAAATTAAAAAAACCCCTGAAATTCTTCTGTCCTTTTTATCAACATCCAACTTCAAACAAGAAAGGAGAAAAACTCCATGTGTATCCTCACTACAACTAAGGTTATTTCTGATATAACCTTTTTGACAGCTGACCCAAATGTGTGTAAAAGTCTCCCTCCCCTCAAAATTTATTTTGATGTTTTCACAAAGGAAGGTAGTGGGGGGAAGTCAACCTATGAATGCTTTTGGTTGACATGACGTGTAAGTTTTATTTGCAGCAGAGTAAAACATCATCTCTTATTCTGACAACAGAGTTGACAGACTTCCAAAGGAAGCAGCCACACAGCCCTTCTTCCTAGGGCTGCTGGTGGGAGGCACAGGGACAGATGATGTTTTTAATTGGAAGAATCTTACTTGAACATTAAACTTACAAAGGCCCCAGGGGAACAGGAGCAAAGAAGCTGATCAGCTTTTTCCAGCATTCTGCCTGATTGGTACAAAATTCTGATTTTCTTGTGGATGAGCACATTTGCTGCTCTGTCACATAGTAACAGATTTCAGCTGCCTCAGGTCAACTCCCAGGAGAGCAGGATGGGAAAGTAATGACTAAACACCCCATGAAAACTACTCTGACTTCCACTTAACAGAGCAGTTAGTTCACCAGTTTTCATCCTTCTCTGCTGACACAGAAAAACAACCAGAAGAAAAAAATGCTGATGGAATTATAACAAGATACAATAAATAATTTTTATATGATTCCACATTTCATAAACAAAACCACATCAGCTGCATGAACTGTTTGCATGCAAAAAATATGCTTTAGTCCAAAAGGTCAGCCTTCAATGACTGTATGTCAAGCAGAAATGTTGCTTTCACAGAATGATAAACTCTGTAGGTTATCTTCCAACGGGACATACCCAAATCTGAAACTCCAAAACATATTACTGGTTCAGGTTCTGGGTAAGTAACAACAGGCCCCTTGTACAGAAGTGTCTAGAACTCCAAAGCACTTCTACAAATTTTCTTTTCCATGAATTGTATTTGAGGAGATTAGAAGCTATAAAAAGCTCCACAGAAACAAAACCAACATGAAATATTTAGTGCCAACCATCCAAATTTCCATGACAATGGCTTCAGTGAGCTCACCTCATTGGTAGTACAGCAGCAGATCAATAGTTCAGTAAATACAGAGAGGCAATTGTTATGATCTGGTAAAAGTAAGATATTTGGCTACATAGCTCCTTGAAATAAACGCATAAATCCCCTAAAATTGTCCACTGAAAAAGAAAGGAGCTGTTTAGTTTAGCTCAGCTTTGCCATTTTCAGTAGCAGGGAGTTTGCCTCTGCAACTATACATAAGCAGCCTGTTTTCCCCAAACTAGCAATTTCACAGAACATCTGTACCTGAAAATCCTGTTTGGTAGCAGCATATCAAAGGTTTTCCCTGGAAAAAAACCCATGCTTTGATTACAGTGATGGTGCTGCAAAGGTAAAAAGAGAAACATTGACATGTCCAAAGCTAGCAACTTTTTGAGTTGGAAAGAAGCTTCCAGATACTCCAGAATAATGTTTGGTTTGGTTTTAAAATGTGATCATCAACATGTGTGCTTACATACACAGTGCCCTGAGAATGGAAGGCAACTAATGTTTTTATACTCTCTTCACAGTTCTTCAGTTAGTAAGAGACAGAAGTCTAGGGCACAGAAATTCCAGATAACCTCTTCAGGCCTGATATTTTCATTAAGCGCTAGCCAAAAGGTCAACATCTCAATAAAACAAAAATTCCCTGATGGGCCCCTACTCCCTCCATCAGGGCCATCCACTGTGCCACAGTGTGTCCACACAGCCAAAGCCATGTGTATGCTGTTTGTCCAGCTTCTCTAATTGGACTCTCAAGTATAATCTGGTGTGATTACTTCACTATTTTATTTTGAACCAGGAATGTGTTTGAGAGCAGATTCTCCCATTCCACTTCTTGTGTGACAGACTACATTATAGGGAATGTCTCAAAACACCAGAACTGTCACCCATTTAAACAGAACTAAACCTTCATTTTGTGATACATTTCACTGCAAACAGGCATTTGGTTCACAGCACCAAATTAGGGCAAATTCAAAGTAAAAATCACTTCCCAGAGTGAGGTATAGAACCTATCCTCAGCACCAGCAGCCCCCCTTGAACAACATGTTGCTGTATGGCACTTACTAACATAGATGCAACCTACAGGGGATTTCATCCAGGCTAAAAACTGCAACTTTCATGCACCTGGCCAGCTGATCCAGGACTTCTAGCCTGGCCTTTTGGGAACTTGAAAGCACAAGAGAAGAGAGGCAGCAGAAACCCTGTTGTTATGCTCTAGTCCACTGAAACAGGGTAAAGGTGCCTGAACCTCCCTCTTGCTTCTCAGCAAGAAAACCATGCTTTTCAGAAAGATTTTACTTTAAAAAATGGATACTAAGCAAGTTTGCAGATGACAGAAAACTGGGAGGAGCTGTGACTCTCTCAAAGGCAGAGAGGCCCTGCAGAGTGACCTCAATAAACTAGCAGACTGGGCAATCACCAAATATAGAAGTTCAACAAGGGAAAGTGCCAGATTCTGCACCTGGAATGGGGCATGTACAGACAGATGTACAGACTGGGGAATGAGATGCTGGACAGCGGTGCCATGGAAAGGGACCTGGGGGTCCTGGCTGATGGCAAGCTGAACATCAGTCAGCAGTGCCTGGCAGCCAGGAGGGACAACCCTGTCCTGGGGTGCATCAGGCACAGCATCACCAGCCGGGCAAGGGAGGGGACTGTCCTGCTCTGCTCTGCACTGGGGCAGCCTCACCTCGAGTGCTGCAGGTGATTTTGGGTGTCACAGTATAACAAGGATATAAAGATGTTAGAATGTGCCCAAAGGAGAGTGATGAGGATGGTGAAGGGCCTTGAGGGGAAGCCGTATGAGGAGTGGCTGAGGGCACTCTGCTGATTCAGCCTCAAGAAGAGGAGACTGAGGGGAGACCTCATTGCAGTCTACAACTTCCTCATGAGGGGAAGAGGAGGGGCAGACACTGATCTCTTCTCTGTGGTGACCAGTGACAGGACATGAAGGAATGGCCTGAAGTTGTGTCAGGGAGATTTAGGTTGGATACAAAAAAAAGGTTCTTTGCCCAGAGGGTGGTTGGGCACTGGGACAGGCTCTTCAGGGAAGTGGTCACAGTACCAAGCCTGACAGAGTTCAAGAAGTGTTTGGACAATGCATGTGGTGTGATTCTTGTGGGTGTCTTGTGCAGGGCCAGGAAGCTGGGCTTCATCCTAGTGGGTCCCTTCAAACTCAGCCTATTCTGTGATTCTGTGAAAATACTCCTATTAAAATTCTATAGCTATGCATTAATGCATCTCATGATTTGTTATTGTAACTTGATTAAAAAGCAAGAATAACTGAAAACAATTCAAATGCAATTCAGTGAGTTAACTCGGTGATAAAACCAATACACAGTAGCTAAAGCCATTCCCCTGCCTCAGCTTCTGCTCTTTAAGTTCTGGCTGCTTTTCCCAGCTCTGCTGCCTCACCTCCCCATATAAATTAGTAAGCATCTCTTGACATATTTTGTGTATCTTAACTGATATGTAAAATGCTACCAAAACAGGCTGAGAATGTTTTTCCTCTGAGTCACTGCCATCCATAAGCATTTCAGCTTGAATAGTAGAGCTTTAAAGGCTTCTAATTAAAAAAAAAAAAAAACCGCCAAGCTGTAGTTCTATTAATTGAATATTGATTGAATAATAATTGAATAATTCCATTGACGATTTACTTGTTAAGTCATCAGTCAACCTCTGTACACCACACAACCTCAGCTCCTTCAAATTTAAAATAAAATGCCTCAGAAGACTTCTTAAAAGTATTTAAAGCTTTTATTAGATGGCCCAGTAAAAAAATTCCAACAACCCCTTAAAGCAGAGGTTTCTCAGAAATGCTGCAGCTTCTACATGCAGGATGATGGGAAGTTATAAACTGTAAAGAGGTTCTTTACCTGACTTTTCCCTAAGGATATTTCTATTTATGGGACCCAGAGTGGAACTGGTGCTTTGGTGTTCTCATGAACACCTCTAGTACACATAAAAGACTGCTTCATTACAGTAGCCTTTCAAAAAAAGGCTATGATGTGAAACAGTATTTTAAATCATCAAATGTAAGGCAAATAAAGCTAAACAGCAGTCCTGCAGACATATGAATATATGGAAAAAAATCCTAACTAACCCTTAGTTGTATTATCTGTCTGTGATACGACCTGGGGTTTTCCCTGATCCTGCAGGATTTACTAGTAGTTTTGCTACTGGTTGGCTCAGAACATGTTAACCACATGAAGACAGCTAGCACCAACTTCCAGAGTGCCTGTACGGTGTTTGACTAGAGGCTAAAAGTTCTGTTTTGAATTGCAGAGGACAGAACCTGTACAAAAGAGCAAGCTCAGCTACCTTGTCAGGCTTGGCTTGTTAAATCTGAAGGTCAACATGAACCTCTAAAAGAAGACACTCATGAGAAATTAATTCAGAAAGGCATAAATGATTCAAGAGAAAAACCTTGCTAAACTGCAATCTACATGGCCAGGAACTTCTCTGTGGAAAGCTCTGCTCCTTACTAAGCACCTCTAATGTAGCTGACAAATGCAGAGGACACTGCCCTATGGCACCTGCGCAGCCACACAAAAGCCATGGGAGCAACTATATTCCAGCCCTCTCCCATCAAATGGGAACACCTAAGCAGAGCCAATACAATTCGAGCCTGGCGTGCAGAAAAAGGAATGGAAGGATGAAGAATAAAAGCAAATAGTTCCAAAGGAACTTAAGTGCTGAGTAACTGAGGGGTTTCACCACAGGACTGACTTCATTTCAAATGCTGAGTGCATATTCCTCAGTCATCAGCCGGGCCCCTGCAGGGGAAGGCGGGGAGTGACTGGCATACAGAAAACAGTGCATTTGAACTGCTAGGTATTTTGTGATAATCGGCATTTATCTGAAAGCTGTCAATTGGCAACAACATTCTACCCCAGCATAAACTGACCTGGAGAATCACACTGAGCAGAAATGTAGTGTTCTCTGACAAGGGCATTGTGCAAGCTTGGGCACCAAAACACAGCTCTGGCAGAAATCTGCACTTTCTCTTTGCTACATTGCTGGCATCCAGCCTGGGAGACAAGCGAGGGTCTGTCCTTTCAGCCCTACCCACAGCATCAATGGCTTCAAGGAGATTCTTCCACAAGCAAAACTGTGGCTTTTGAGCCTTCCCTCCTCAGCAATTCCCAATTCTTCCCTGGCACTAGTTCTCTATTAACTACTTGATTCTTGATACAGTATACAAGTATTCAAATTCCTTTACAATTAGGGTTATCAGGGATAAATGCACTAGCAAAAACAAGAGTTGCACCCCACAGAATACCACCACCACTTACTCACCTACCCAAATGATTTATCATAAGCAAGATGAGCTTAAAAGTAACTCAGGTTTAACGAACATGTAAGTTTTTTGGCTCAAGATAGTTTTAAAATGCTTGGTTATGAGGGCTCCTGAAGAGACCAAAACTTTGTTTGGCTAAAATGTAAGTCATTCACTGAGGGATTAAAGATGTCCAAAGACGCTCAACTTTGCTGGAAGCTGTGGGGAATAAAAGAAAGAGGCATGTCAGTTAAACTGGAGCAAAACATCCTCATAAATGAGTGTGACATACCCGAGAACAGACCAGCAAAAAAGCTAAAATCATCCTTTCAGAACACTCTTAAAAAGGAAAGAAAAAAAAAAAAAAAAAAAAAACAGGGGGGGATTTCTTGGCCATCATGATTTTCAGTCTCTCATTCCTCCAAGAAGTATACTGTTACTCCCATGCATGCTCCTCCAGAGGTCTACTAGGCACTTTATTATATAGAGAATAGTAGGAATGATGGCAAAACAGCAGCAAGATCAATTCTAACACAGCTTAAAAAGCTACATTAGGATTACAAGAAATGTAAGTGGCATTTCCGATATTATTATGATTACTTCTTCAGTAATGTTTCATGGCACAAGCCAAGTAACCACATCTTGCTGCACAGAAACTTTCTTTGTTGATGGCTTGAGAGCTTCCCAAACTGCAGAAAGCTAATAGGCCCTTCCGACTCAGAAATCCTTGAAAGAAACCCAAACCAAACTAAAACTTCTTGTTTTGCTGTTGGCAATTTCAGAGCATCTATTGTGAATACCCCCCAAAAATCTGATTTTCATAGGAGAAGGAATCCAAACAATTAGCTTTCTCAACTCAAGGTCCAAGATTAGCCAACCCAGCTGGGGACAGCCACCCTGTTCTTCCAGTGCTGGTGGCACATAAGTGAAGGTTCCTCAAGCTTCAGCAACACACTCTATCACTCGCAGCTCCCCTCAGGAGGGAGCATCTCTTTCCCATCTGCTGTCCTGCAGGTGGGAGGCAGCTCCTCAAGGTGGATTGATCCCTACCAGCAAAATAATTATAGAAGAAACCTTGAATTAAATTGTGTAACTTTGCTTTGCATTTTATCTTAATTATTTTCTTTACTGGTTCCTTGTTGGTTTATAATCCTTCAGACAAAATAAGTTGAACACAGCTATTAAATTATATACAGCACCTTTTTTTGTAACTAGAAAGACAAACTGTATAAATTTCATAGCTAGCTGAGAATCTGAGGACACATTTACTCAAAAGTCTCTATTTATACAATTTCTTGCACTAAGAACTGTTTCTATTTCTTCAGCAATCAGTTCTCTAATTCTGGTTGCTGTAAAGCTGCTTCTGAATAGAAACTTGCAATATAAAATTAAGCAATTTGTAAAGAACTAAGACAAATCTCTTTTTTTAACTAGAGCTGTATTAAATATTATAGGAGCAGAAATAAAACTATTTTTAACACTTGTCACTGTATTATTATCTCCTAGTAATGAATTAATAATGTGTCAGTTTACCACTAAAACTCTGCATGTCTGTCTTTTTTTCTGAGACTGGAAGTTTGACATTTTTCAAGCCCACAATGATTACTTTTAGTAACAGTTACTTCAGTGATCTAAACTGAATATGAATAGTCTTTGTGTATTTACAAAAGCACAAAACTGTATTTTCTACTCAGAACAGTGCAAACATAGTTTACACTTCCAAGAGACTGTGTCTTCAGGTGCTTAGTCAAAGGTTTCCCTTAAGTCACTTTGTATCAAACCATGCAGGAAAAACAGGTATAACTATTCTTTTTTATTTAAATAATTTAAGGAGACTAGAACAAATCAGTACTTTAGAATTCATTATCCACAGAACCATCATACAGGGGTTCAGCCAGCATCCATATGGTCAATGGGGGCAACATAATCCACATAGGACTCAAGTGGGGCTTTATCCTCCAGCCCAGAATGGGCCCCATGGCTGAGCCTGGCAGCACTGCAAAACTCAGCCCTGAGGAGCCTGTGTGTAGGTAAGAGACAAGCTGGGTGAAACTGCAGGTAAAAATATGTAAGATATAAGATATACAAGGTATATTAAAAGGTAATGTTTATACAAACACCAGGGGAATCAATTTTACAGCACGTGGGAGTAAATTGCTTCACATGTAAGTATCTGCAGGCCTGGTGAGACTAAACACCTTACTTAAGTGGGGGGTCACTCATTTTTAAGTAATAGATGCAAGGGGACAGCTTTCCTTCAAGGGGGGGCAGTTTCCTCCTCCTACAGTCCTTCCCTGTTCTGGAATGGGCCACCATCTTATAAATACTAGAAAGGCTTGCGTTTGTGCTGAAAGCCCACAGCAATAGCTCCTACATTTTTACTGATCAGATTTTGGCAGTCAGGAAAGCTTTCTCTATTAACAAGCCTCGTTTTATATTTCTAAGTACACTGCCTTGCTTTCCCTCCCAAATTAGTGCTGACAATTAATGGCCATCAAAAGAATAAAACTAAATAGTTGTGAGGAACTAGCATTGAAATAATTAGTTTTGAAAGCCCAGAAAGCACTCCTAAAAGCAGTAAGAAGTGCGTTTGTGCAAGAGCTTATTTCTCTAAAACCACAGTGAACTGTGTGTCATGCAAGTTCTGACCTCCTCCGACACCAACTCCTCTCCGACCAGCTGCCTCGCCCAGCTGACAAGTGAACAACGAGGGAGGGAAATGAGCCATGCCTTGGGGGCATCCTTGAAGTACGTACTCAAAGGCATCACTCATCTTTGACAGCAGCCACCTGTATAGGAGACCGGCACATTGATAAGGGTCGGGACGGGCATCAGCCGGTATCACTCCTTCAGATAACACGGCGAACCGGGTCTAACGTTATGCATCGGACAGTCTGCGGAGTGACAGGAGCGGTAACTACACGTGCTCCACCCAACAGGTCTTCCCCCAGAGGAAAAAAGGCAAGTGGAAAGAGAGAAGGATACATTTCCATTGTTCAGGGTGTGTCTAAAAGTCAGCAATCACTTTTCAAAACAGAATAGAGCAAATCCTTCTATCTGAGAATCTGAACAAAGGCAACAGTCACATATCAAGCACTTCCCTCTTAGTACCTTCCGAGGGTAGGTATTTCACCTGTTAAATATTCAGGAATAGAGATGCAGAAGTAATTAAGTAGCTGACCATTTACACCTGACAACAGAGAAGGGAGAATCAGGTTTTATGTTGTCTGCCTAGCAGCCTATGCTGTCTGTTGAATTTCAAGATATACGGTTTTTTCCCCAGCTAATTTATTCAAGGAACCTACAATTCTTGACTGCCATACAGCTGTTTCACACACTTGTCCTCTTCTACATGTTGAACTATGCCTTGAGACAGAATATCATTTGCAGCTCATTTTAAATTCATAATGACGGTCACTTTAGAATTTTTTTAAACATCATCTCAAAACCATATTCTAGAGATCTTTAACCATCTTTACTGCTTTGCATCCATATGTAATTTCAGTTACAGTGGAAAATCCTACTGAAGCCCTAGACACACAGATGAAGAAGGCAGCACGACACATGCATTGTCATAGTAAAACATGTAAGCGTCCCACTAAAATCCAACTTATTGTTCTTCATAAATTCAGAGCATGACAAAAACCGTGGAAAAAAAAGACTCCAAAACAAACAGTGGGAGCGCTGTTACACATTCTCCAGAGTGCAAAAGTAGCGTTAGACTTCAAAAGGCACTAAGATCAGGCCTTCTGAGCAGTTTTAATAACAGCTCTCCCCTTTTGCAGATCCGCAGCAACGTAGAACAAGGCGGCCAGACCTGCAGCTTCGCTTTTAGCCCCTAAACCCAAGCCATGTCTGACAGCAGGTTGACTTTACTGGTCACTTTGAGTGCTCCTTCTTTTCCCCGGTTGAACAATACAGCAGGGCTCTGCTCCCTTCCCAGGGGTGACTGACTTGCTTTGAAATTACACGCGAACATCTGCAAGCCCTAAGGCTGGACTTTACTTCCCGAGCGCGGAGGGCGGCGGGCGCCGCGCCGCCTACCTTGGCCACCCAGCTGAACAATGGTGACATCCTAGGGGCTCCGGCGCGGCGATCCCCGGCTCCGGCCGCTCCTCTCCGCCTCTCCCGCCCGCGGCTCCCACCGCCTCATGCGCCGGCAGGGAGCGGCCCGCGCGGACTCCCCGAGCGTCCCCGCCGCCGAGCGCCGGCCGATCCCGGCGGGCGGGAAGGGAGCGGGCTCGGGAAGGGAGCGGGCTCGCCCTCCGGCAGCGCGCCCGGCAACGCAGGCAACCGCCGGCCGCCGCCTCGCGCTGCCCGGCCACGTAATGCAGCGCTGACCGCGGGAGTCGTAACTACAACTTTCCGGGAACATCCCGGCATCGAAGCCATTCCTAACATTAAAGGATCGAGCCAAAAATCATCTGTTTGAAACCACTGTGAAATGTTACAGTTCCAGTCTGTCTTGCCATTCGTGTTAGCTAATGGCATTTGACATCACACGCTAGCAGCTCAACTTCCAGAAATCAAGACTGCCGTGGAAGGCCAGACAGTAGTGTACATGTTTCCGGCAGGTCCAGGGATGTTACTTGCCACTCAGCCAGGAATGCTCATTCCTGTCGTTGCTCCGGCTGAGCTGGCTGGGAACACCCTCCTCCCCTACTCGGTGGCTGTAGGGCTGCCTGAGACAACTAATTTTCCTGAGGGAGGGCACAGAACCAGGAAAGGAAAAAAGGCTTGGAGTTCACAGGAAATAATCCACTAGGCTCAAAACAAAAGGCCTTTATTTTCCACCACCTCAGAAACAACATGAAGAACTAGATTTGCACAATCATAACAGAAAATCATAGGGGTCTGCTATGCACTTCTCAATAAAATTCAACTGGTCAAAGTTAGATGATGAAGTGCCAAATTCAGGCTCTTCTTTTTGCCCAAAGACACTCTCACTGAGACAGCAACTCCACTGTGAGAGTGCCCTGCATATGCTTGCACTTGCACACTTACGGCCAATGGAATGATCTCCGTGTTAGAGCTGACACTGCTCCAGTTGTTTGAGTCATTAAATGAAAACAGGAGGGGAAGAGTGACATCCACGCACGTGGGCTGAGGAGAAGCAGAGCCAACCTCACAGCTCACTAGAAAAGGGGTAGTTTTGGCACCTGCCCCAGACTGCATGACCCTGCAGCCCTGGGTTTGGTTCATGCAAAGCAAACAAGGGAGCGAGCAGCCAGAGAGCTCTATCACCTCCTAACTGGTGCTGGGGAGTGCCCTAGCACTGCTGTGTGTCTGTAATCGGCCACAGACGGATGAGGGGGCAACACAAAAGCGATTCTTCTCAGGCTCTACCTAAGCTACAGTTTCTGAAATAAAACCTTAACAAATACAATTCAGATCTTCATAGAAGGAGAAAAGAATTCCATTTTCCAATAGTTCTGCAGATTAGAGATAATTCACAAGGATGGCCAATGGCTCTCTCTGTCATTATGACAGTGGCCATGGACATTTTGATTGTACAGATGTTCTTAGCCATAAGCCCAAAAAGTCACTAAATATGACTGATACCCCTCTGCTAGCAGTCTCTAAAGGCTTACTGGCATGATAGAGGGAGAAATTTTCACTGCTGCTACTGTTCATGATGTACAGAGCACATACATGAAAAAATAACATCTGTTCTCAGGGCCTTCAACTCAGAACCTCACAAGAACTCTATTTTTATTTCATAAAGTAACTGAGGGCATGAGCAAGGCGGAATGCTCCTCATTATGTGCTGCTCATAGTTGTACAGTATAACCACTATATTTGATGGTAGTATGAGAGTCTCAAGAGTCTCATTTCTCTAATGCTGAGTGTGAACAATATTACTTCTAAATAATTATTTCTTCCCCTTTCTCCAAGGAGATCCTGCCAGCTTGGGAGTTTTTCCAGCTCCCCCTTCCTGACTGACATCTTTACACAATTTTAAACTTACAATACACACACCTGTCCCCGAGTCCACATTAAACACTGATGTCATTCAGGACATGTGGCTTCTCACCCTGTCTGCAACCGGCTCAAACAGCCATCTCCAGTGTGTCACTTCACACTACTTAACTTTGAAACCTGTTGCATGTAGTTGTTATAGTGACATTTGTATTTTAAATGCCCTCTGAAAACTTCTACATGCTTCTATAGGATTGGGAAAAAGAGTGGTCTTGTGGTGAAGATACTGAATTAGGAGATAGAGTAATGATGAATGAATTCCAGCTTCTGCTGTTAACATGACTTCCAGGCATGCTACATAACTGCTCTCTCTGCTTTAGTTCATCTGTTGAAAAAAAGATGATAGATGCAGGCCTTGAAGGAAGGAGAAATGGGCACACTTTGGCATTTGGGAAACAGCTGGAAGTTTGGCTTAAGTGTTCAGCTATAAAAACACTTAGTAATGCATGAAATTCTTCAGTGTAAATGAAAAGGTCACTGTGTTGCTTACCTTCCAAAAAGATGCATTTAGTAATGTAGTGGGAACAATAACTGCATTCATTTTTCAGGCCGTTCAAATTTCTAAAAAGAGAACTTCTGTATTTTAGTATTTTAAGTTTGGTTTGTGTAGATAACTGTCTCTCCAAAAATACTACATACCCATTTTGGGGAAATGGAAAAATTCAGTGTCAGGGAATAACATCTGTATTGCATAAATAGCAAGTAGCACTTGACACCATCTTATCCAAGTGTATGATCTCTTAAAAATCAAAACAAACCCCTCAGTCCTATAAGCTGTTCCATGTTATCATGGAAAGTATTAGCAAGATATTTGTAGCAGTTTTTAAAATATCTCAAAGACACAACTTAGAGCTTACATCGTCAGAAAGGTGATCTTTCTGTTCTACAGATGTCCTACATAAATATACACAAATACCCCCATGATTTTTTTGCCAACTAAGTTTTCTCCATTTAAAGAAGCCATTTGGAAAACGAAAGAGATATAAAAAGAGAAGGGAGACGTACAGAAATATTAAGAAGAAAGGAGGGTGCAGTTGACCTTTCAGCTCAAAAGAAGAGTATTCCTGACTAATTTTCCTCTGATTCCAGTTTCTCTAGGTTTAATGGCCATAAATATTTTTGTGAGCCTTTACAGTGTGTCATCACTGAATGATGTCTCACAAGAACTTGCATTAAGGGTATAGCCACAACCATGGTACCTGAGAACTGGCCTCTCCTGTTGCTCTTGTGTTACCATTAGTGGTGATTTTAAAGCAGATCCCATTCCCATTTAAAGTTTTTTCTTCTGAATGGTACTTAAACATATTTTGGCCGTCATTCTTCTCATGAATTATCCCCTCTGTCCACATTCACTTGCAACTTTCACTTATCTCCTTCCTTCCTGTACACAAGAAGGTCCTAATAAATTCAGGTGAAAAAAATACAAGAAAAAAATATGCCTGCCATTAATTATCACTTTCCAATATTTAGTCTTTGTTTAAAAACACCCATAATTTTTATCCTTTATCACTTATTTCTCACTGTTCTTTAGGATTTCCCTGAGTATTGTCTCATCCTTTCCCAAAAGTTCCAGGTGTGATGGTTTCTACTTTATCAGAGAAAAAAGAGAGAAAGAAAATAACTACTGTGACAGTACTGTTTGTGATGTGAATTCAAAATGTAATAATGTTTTGGTTCTTAGATGCAGCTGTAATAAATCATACCAAAACAAAGGTGTCTAAAGAAACACCAGACTTTTATGCACCTTCACACAATGCAAGATGCAAAAAATGATTTATCTGAATCCATCAACAGACAAGAGTAATGAATCATCTGGATTTCATCCTATCCAAAGACTCAGTCAAGCCTAACTCAGTGGCTTCTGAACAGATACTGCAGTGAAGAAAAGAGTAAGCTTTGTTACTTCTTTTGGCTAAATTATAAGCAAACTTTTTTCTCAATACAAAATGAAATATTAATCATAAAACCAAATTACTTCACCAAACCAGATCTGCACCAGCCCCCTGATGAAAGACAACAGCAAGACCCAACACCTAACCACAGACTAGTAGTGGCTGTCCCTTTGAATTAAAGTGCATAGGAGCCCACTGCCCATGCTAAAGATGAAATCCAGCTTTCACCAAAGCACCTGGGATGACTTTCTTGGTGGTTTCTAGACACTCAGTGGAAACAGAAATTACACAGATTTGGATAATCTTCTTGTTACTGTGAGTGAAATTTTCTGGCTATTTGCTAACCAGTAGCAAATATGAAAAATGCTGACATTGGGCCGATGCCCAGAGATAACTTGCAATTCACTCCCCATGTGGCAGACAGAAGAGAACAGTTCCTCACCAGACTGCTGGGCACTGATTCAGCAGCAGAGTCCTTTCCAACCTCTCCTGTAGGTTTAGCTACAGGAGCTTTTATATAATGTAATATAATACATATAATTTTTGTATTACATATAATTGTCTTTTCCACCACAAAATTTGTAATTGCTAAAATGCTTTGAGTCAAGTGATACTAGGATTTCTCACTCAGGAATGAAAAGTCGTATTGGTGATGGGCTATCTGTCCTCTTCCCTACCACCACTATCCCTTCTCTCTCCAACAGAGTCAGAGCTTAAGAGGGTTACCATGTGCTCAGGCTCAATTGCACCTCAGCAAGAGGACTGAGGGAAAGCAAGATCTGTAAAGGGAAAGGTGATTCTACACCTGTAGGAGAGAAGCGTAAGAGCACACGGGCCATGTTGCTCACTCAGCAGACAGTGGAATTGAAGTCTTCCTTGGGCAAATCATATCCTAGAGGCAGGGTTACATCAACTGGAGTGAGGTCATGAGAGTATTAGAGGATAAAACACCTCATAAAGTTGAAGCAGCCTTCCTGATTGGCTACCATTATCTTCAGATTCTTCCCCATGGGTCTGTTTGAGACCAGAAAGTATTTAGGCATTCTTTTTTCCTTTGAAAAGTTGCATCTAGAGAAAACTGTTTGTGCCTTTCTTATGCCCTGTTAGAAGGCAGTTGTGGGTGACAGCAGATGCTGGGATGATCAGTCAGTTACCTTGAATGGAATGGATAATTTCTTAGTATTTGCTCCAGAAAGTTCAGAGTGGAAGGGTTTTGGTGAAATCCTTAGTCGAACAAGAGACTGGAGAAAATACTACTCACAGCATGTGGGATCCATCATCCTGTAAAGGTAACTAAGGCTATACATAATCAGCTTAACAGTAACACAATCTAGCTTTAGGGTCCATTGGTGCCCATTCATAAACATTTAGGGTCATTTGATGCAAAGAGCACATCTGGACTGAAATCATTGTGCCACTTCAAACACTTCCAAAAACACTGATGAGCAAAAATTGGATTGGCAAGCTTTATGCTGGATTGCGTATTTTTTGTCTTCCCACAGACAGCAAAATAAAGCTTAAAGCTGTCAGGAACTTTGCCATGGGTTCTGACTAATTCCACTCAAGCATAATCATATGTCTGCATTTGACCAAGATGAAATGTACACTGCTGAGCGATCTAATTGTAATCAAACGATCAGATCTCTATAAATGAGTGAAAAAACACAGCCTGAATCTACAGATAAATCCAAGCAAGACTTATGAAGATATCTTGTGAGGAGATCGCTTTGATCTGAATAGTTGGATGCAGAAAACCCACAAGGACGATGTGGCAAATGATCAACAGGGGAAACTCAGAGCAGAGCAGGGAATTGCCACAAAGAGACATCAGAGGTTCCATACATTTATTCTGCTCAGTAGTGAGGGTTTTCTGGAAGCTGTGAAATGAGCAGGAAGAGCAGAAAACAGGTAGAGCAAACTAGGAAACTGCAGAAGCAAATCACAGAGCTCAAAATAAATGGAGATGCTCCCAGTGTCTAATGACAAACACGTATGTCAAGCCTTTGAGATCATCAGCTAAGTCTTGACTGTAGCTGAAACAGCCAGAAACCTCCTGTTTTCCCTCCTCTTAGGGCAGTAGCTTTTGGTCTTCTCAGTGTCACCAAGCTGAGGGATAACTTAGCTAGCTCTCCAGAATGCTGAGGTGGCTCTGGGGAGAGAGCAGCAGATGCCACAAGGATGACATACACCTGCACACACATCCTGACACAACTGGATAAACTATAAAATATTAATTATGCAAGACTGCTTATTTTAAAAATCTCCTGGCACTGGGATGCAAAACATGTGAAAATCAAATTGCCATTAATGTCTCCTGGCACTAGACCTGAAAGGCCCTGAAAGGACTTTGTACCCTTTTCCATCAGCTTCCTGCTGCTTCCTTGTGACAAGCACTCACAGACCTCAGGAGAATAAAAAAACCTCTTAAAGTTTAAAAAACATTTTCAAAATGCAATTAGTTAAAAGTTATACTTAAAGTGCTTGTGGATCTTGAAGCTTATATGATTAACTCAAGTCAGATGGGAAAAAAGACAATTCATTTGAAGATAGGTCTCATTTCCTTTGTAAAGAAGCATTACCTCACAGTGGAAAAAATCCCCAAACTACTAAGCACTTCTACTTCAAATAACAGATAAGTTAGAGAGTAAAAAATGTCTAGAAAGTATTGAGGAAAACCTATGAACAGAACATGACACCTCCCATTTGACTGGTTACAATCAAAACGTAATTATAATCTTGTCAATTCCCCATATGCTATGGGAGACATATATATTATGAATGTCTATTTCCATTACATGGGACTTCATGCTATTTTAGTTAGTCCATATTTACTGTAGCCTACTAGAACACTCTATTAATGAGTAATATAAAATAAGCAATGATGTATGCATCATTTTACAGAGTTATAGCCTAGCTCTTTGTTCACATAATTAATTATAGATACAAAAATAGTCCCACTGTCCTAGGCATATTATTTTGTACACCTCTGTTGCAACAGTAGAAGACTAGGGAAGTATATTGAGTTCCATAGTATGGAGAGCCATGAAAAGTAGCCAGTCTTCTCAGTTCACCACAATTTACTTAATAACTTAATAAATCTATTTCTAACAGCATTGATTTCTCATTATTTAATTCAGCCACAATCCCCATAGACAGTACACAGATTCTAATGGGCTTATATTGTAGTTCACATACTCTAAAGCAACCCCATTTCAGTAAACTGAAAAAACTCCAACAGTTAAAATAAAACTTTAAGTGTTAACTATTCTATCCCCAAACCAAAATATTTACTGGTTTTCCTGGGAACTGCTTAACAATAAGAACTATCAGTTCAGGTTTATCTCTCAGTAGGTGTAGGGTCCAGAACCTACCTACAGTCAATGGAGCTATATTGCAGTTCACATATGATGAGCAGCTGAGCGTAAAAGCTATTTATTTGAGAATTGCCCCCACTAAAATCACAGACCAAGTTGTTACTATATCCTTATGCATCTTAAGCATAGATAACAAAAAGAGGAAACAAATACTATATTGTCCTGCTCTTTTCCAGAATCAAGCTGAAGAAATTTTAATGTCTGTAAAGTTGCTCTCAAACTGTAAGCCTCCCTGGTTGGGTGCTCTTGGACAAAACCCTGGTGGAAGAACTGTAGCAGCCAGCTGAGAACTACTGGAGGCCCTTGCAGTTGATTAAGAAATGCACTCAGCTGCCTGCCCAACCCTTGCTCTACATCACTGCTCATCACCAGCCTTCCATTTGATTACAAGCTGCAGCACAGTCCTTCCCTAGATAGTTCCAGTGTAATGTAAAATTGAGAATACGACTGGAACCTACTAACATAATAATTTGCATGTACAGTAATATTGTATGGAGCATATAAATCTGCCTTTTTATTAAATTATCTGTGATTTTTATTTTGCTGTGTTGTGCTGTTGATTATATTCCCTCTCAGCTGTCTTGAAAGTGGAAAACTTTATCAGCAATGTTCCCTTGCACACATTTTTAACTTACTATTTCTAATCTCTCCTCTTCCTACCCTCTTCTGCAGGCTTATTAACCCATCGAGTATATCTTTGCCAGTGATGTCGACTTTCTTGCTTTTTTCTTTTTGGCTAAATCATACCGTCTTTCAATTACAGTGAAAGCCACAAAATGGCAATAAATCATCTTTCAAACCAAGATTCAAACACTGTCTTTACCAATCTGAAAAGTCACTTTCCCCATGATTCAGGTGGCTTTCCATTCAGAGATTTACAGTTCCAGGTTTCATTACAAACAACACTCCACATTTAGTTAAGACAATTAGTTTAAGACAATTCTGTTTTAACTCCTAAAAAACACACTGGAAAACATTTGTGAAATACAACACACAATGGAGAGGCTTTTAAAATACAGCAGCAGGATTTGTCCTTATGGCTCTTTTGTGGTTTTGATAAAGCTACATTGCTTCAAAGGGCTCAGGATATACTACTGTAAGTCACTGCTGCACATTTCACCCACATGTGCTGACTGCGCTTCCGCCCCTCTGCCAGAACAATGGAAGCCCTGCGTGCTGAGTCAGCCATCCAAAAACCACGATCCACACAGGCCCAACGCAGCCCCTCACTACAGGCTCTGTTAACCATCTTGTCACCAAGACAGGGAGAGAGCGGCATCATTTCATCTAAGACTCATAAAATTTGGAAATGTGTACATATTTTCAGGAATAAAGTCTGAAATATTAGTTGACATGCAGTACACTACTGAAATACATACATAAATACAAAACTTATCACGGGTCAGTTTTGCCATTTCCTCCTTTCTGGGTATTCCTAGTACCAATAGGGAACTCTGGCATTCCAGAAGAAACCTGCACAAAGCTCGATGGATGAGCTAGACAGCTGAATTCTTCACTGAAGTGATCTGCTAAGTTCAGATACCACCATAACTTGCAAGTCTGAGCTCACATATTTGAATAATTTGCAAGCCTTAACTCACATAAATGAATGTGTTCATAGGTGCAAAGACTCAAATGGACAAGTGAACCTCAGAAGTCATCTGAGCAGGTCTTTTAGAATCATAGAATCAATTTAGGTTGGAAAAGACCTGTAAGATCATCAAGTCCAACCACTAACCCAGCACTGCCATATTCACCACTAAACCATGTCCTCAAGTGTCACATGCACACATTTTTGAATGCTTCCAGGGATGGTGATTTTACCACTACCCTGAGCAGCCTGATCTAATAGCTGAGAACCCAATTACTGAGGATTTTTTTGCCTAATATCCAATTTAAACCTTCCCTGGTGCAACTGAACCACTTCCTCTCATTCTGTCACTTGTTACCTGGGAAAAGTAGCCAATCCCCACCTCACTACAACCTCCTTTCAGATCATTGCAAAGAGTGGTCTGGTCCCCCCTGAGCCTTCTCCAGGCCAAACAATCCCAGCTCCCTCAGCTGCTCCTCATAAGCTTTGTGCTCCAGACCTTTCATCAGCTCCTTTGCCTTTGTCTGGCCCAGCCCCTCAATGTCTTTCCAGTTGTGAGTGGCCCAGAACTGGACACAGGACTCAAGGTGTGGCCTCATCAGTGCCAAGTCCTGGTCCTGCTGGCTGCAAAACTTCTGACACAGGCCAGGATGCCATTGGCCTTCTTGGCCACCTGGGCACACCCTGGCTCATGTTCAGCCAGCTGTGGCCACATTCCAGCCACCCTGCCCCCAGTCCATAGTACTGCCTGGGGTTGTGACCCAAGTGTAGGATCCAGCACTTTGCCATGTTGAGCCTCTCGCAACTGGCCTTGGCCTATTTATCCAGCCTGTCCAGATCCCACTGCAGAACCTTGTGCCCTTCAGCAGATCAACTTTCCAACTCAATTTGGTGTCATCTGTGAATTTACTGAGGGTGCCCTTGATCCCCTTGTCCAGATCATTGATAAAGATATTAAACAGGACATTTCATCCAGGGTATATTAAATTCTCAAATGTCCCATTGCTTTCAATTATAATTTATGAGTAGAATGAAGGCAAGTTTTAATCAATCTTCCCAGCTTTTTCTCTTAGCATGCAAAATGCTGTAACATACAGTCAAGCAACGAGAACTTAGTAACAATTAAGTATGACTTTCTCTCACTGTAGATCCACAATGTCATCCCCATACAAGTGCTTTGATTTTACTCACAACTCCAGTTAAGACAAAAACCTGTAAGTCTAGTTCAGCTGATGTTTCAAGCTGGTATCAAGACTTCCAGAAAGGCTGACATGCCTGTGCAAACGTGTACTTAACATCAGGGTTATCTGGCTAAGGAAAATTTGTCACATATCTAGGTCTTATATGGCTTGTTGGAAGTACATTGTCTCAACATGTGCAAAGGGGTTTATCTTGAGACCTTGACAGTTTCTGTTCTGTAACTTTAACCAGAAATGTAATCAGAAATCTGTGTTTTGTTTGTTTGAGGTTCCTGGGAACTCTTCTAACTCTTCCAAATCTAGCATGCATATGCATAGTCTATTAAACACAAAAACTGAAAGAGAAGGGAAAAAAAAGACAACTCCATTCTAAAGAACAGCTTGAAGCATGTCTTCTGCAGTACATGAACTCCCTGCAGAAAACCCACTGAAAAAACTCCTCCCACTAAAGAGGAAGCCTGCATACAGGCAATGCATGCACTCTGAAATGTAAAAGCTATTCATTTGAGAATTGCCCCCACTTAAATCACAGATCTTACAGTTGCTACTATATCTTTATGTGTCTCAAAGATGTATCCGGTTCAGTACGCAGTTAATAACATACATGTATAGAATATCCAGAAGTCCTGTAAGTTTCTAGAATATAAACATTTGTCCTTGCACACATAAAAACTTATTATAGCAAGCTCCTAACATGACTGAGAGCTAATGGTTTCACATCTACCAGATATTCTGCTGAGGGGAGCTGAAACACCCCAGAACAGTGGCTGACGTCAAACATTAACCAATGTTAAGCACATTTTGTTTTGTGAAGTTTAACACACAATAATAAACTCCAGAAACAGCAGTGTTTCTCTTCTACAGACTTTACATAGTGCTGCTTCTTGTTACATAGTAAAAGGCAAACTCATTCCAATACTTCTAGAAGCATTGCAAAAATATTGAAAAAACACCCCAATGAAAAACAAAAAACCCAAAAAATCACTCAGAGAACCCAAACAGAACTTCAGTAGGACAATTTGGGAAAAAAAGTAAAATGGAAAATACAGTACCGAAACTTTCTAACTGAAAACCCACTGGCATCTTTCAACTGATTTCTACCAGTTTTAGATTAAGCCTTCAGTATCTCCACCGTAAGGTAAGCAATTCTCCTGCTGGTGGAAAGCAGAAGAGGTGAAAACTGTCACAGCAATCACAGTATCTTACATTTGCTCTGGACAGCCACTAAGTGGCACTTAAACACCTCATCTTAAACCCTGATGAAGCTGCGAACTTGAGAAGGGATTGGAGGGACAAAAGGAGTTATGCACTCTGGGGAATAATCCCTTTCAAGAACAATGAAGTTCTCTTCCTGCAATTAGAAAACCTTACTAACGGCCTGGCTGCAAATGCTACAGTCAGGAATACTGTACAGTGCTCCACAGCAGCAGAGATACTGCAGAGAGCTCCGCAGAAGCAACTGCTTTCTCTCCTAAATCCCAGTCCTGATTTGGGAATCGGTGCCTCGTTCCAGTGTGTCATTACCCACTACTGTGTCACTTTGAAATCTGCACTTAAATTGGGAAAACTGAAGTGCCTACTTCTATTTGGAATTTTAAATAAGGAAAGAAACCTAATTTCTGTAATAGTGGTGTTGAATCAACCATGTTAATCATCCTGAATATATTCTGGCACTTGAATTATAATTTTTCTTGTCTGGTTTTAAAAGTACTTCTGTTTCATTAAAAAGCTTTCTAAATGAATTAATTATTGGTATTGGAAATCTTTTTTTTTTTTCCTACATGAACAACATAACTGTCATTGAAAAAAATATAAGTCTAAAACCAAGCTGAATAATATATTACGTATTATAGGTGCTAACCAAGCAAGCATCTACAAGCATGTTTAAAGTCATTGTTGCAAGTATGTCTGTTGTCTTCAAAGGAACTAGCCTGAAGTTAAAGTCCATACAGATTTTCAGCCTCAAAGACTCAGAAATAAGATTTATGTACAATTTGCTTTCTGACTCTCAAAAAACCACTCCATTTCAGTTAGCCACAGGTTTAGATGCAAATACACCACCAGATATTCACTGCAAGCTCTACTTTACACCTTCGTGCTGAGCATAGCCTCCAAAAATCTCAAATGAGGAGTTACAAAATCTTCCTTTTATTCCCTCTTCCTGTGCAAGCTCTTTACATTATAAGTAGAAGCATAGCATATAAGCAACAAAGCAACACAACAAACCACATAATGATTACTAAAAATACAATTTTGAAGCACATTCTCCCTGTGTGAAGCTAGTTTTGTGGGGGTCTTTTAAAGACTGAAACAAGAAGCTTGCACATGAAAAGTGTTCAATCAGTTATGCAGAAGGACCAAACATAACCCAATGCAAGAGGAATCATCATCAGTGAAGCTGTTTTTATGACTAGCAATAGATCTCAATTACTGTCACTCTGGAAAAAGTGGGGGGGAGGGTGGGAAAGAAAGGGGAAGTCCACATCAACTAGCAGTTTCATACAAAGGACAAACCAAGTATAAGCTGGCATTATCCACTCAATCCTTGTATCAGACCCTCGATGATCAACCTTTAGGGCAAACACACATATCCATTTAAGCCTGTATTTGTCCAGTCACACAAATCATTCTTTAGGAAAATATTTCCCACAGCCCTTCCCATAACTTGACGTCCACAGAGAGGGTAATAAAAACAGAAATACAGAACAACTGTGTCTACACCAGGCAAGGGAAAGCACTGATTTTACGACAATGATTTTCTACCATTATTCACTTTGACATATAACAGGATGGGAGATTGTGCTGCTAAAGTAAATACACCAGTTATATATGCCTCCTCTGCTTTGGTTTTCTGCTCCACTACAGCCAAAGAGCCCCCATCTGATGACCTTGGGGGCACAGCATAAATGTCAGCCCAGGAAAGGCAAAACTTTAAATGAAAAGCCAACTGCATGGAAACAGAAGGAGCTATTTCAGGAAGATGATTTACTCAGTATCATAATTTATGACTTGGCATCTTCATATTTGAATGTGAATGGCTTGCATTTGTCTTTTAGGACCATTTTAAAATCTGAAAAGAAGAAAATACAACTGCCAGAACACGAATGTCCATGTTTTAAGTAGCTCCAAGTGAGCTAAAGCCCAAGCTTCCTAATGAAACTTGCAAAGCACAGAAAATAGGAGGCTCTGGTTTTATTAGTCTTGAGGAAAGATAACTGGTATCAATCAGATATGAGCCAGAACCACTCCTGAGTCTGTCTGTAGAGACTGTACTAACCTATGTGACAGATACAGCCTTTGTTTATTCATGTATTTGACAAAAATGATCTTCTCACTTTTGTTAACTAAATCACACTGTCCTCAGTATTGACTGTGCACCACAAAAACTAATACTGTTTTAGGTAAGACTGATTTTTTTAATAAGAACTGTTATTTTCAAAGCAGTTTTTTCCCCCTCTTTAATATACACTTTCTGGCTTTAAATTAGATACAACTATCATTGCACCAAATACCTACAGAATTAATTTAAGAACTTCACAACTGCGCATACTTCGTATTACTTAAGAGTGTTAAGTAATTAAACAAAAAATAAAAACCTAGTGAGTCTAGATTAGACTTTCTGACTTGAGTTTGGAGATCAATAAGGCAGCATTCAAACTTCCAAACTTCTTCTCGTCTTAAATCAACTTCAGCAAGCCTCAGCAGTGGGTCACTCAGAAAATATATTGGAATTCTTTCATCAGTAAGTATTTCTTTGTATAGTAGTGTGCATGCAGTTTATATTCAATATTATTATAAATCAAACAATATTTTCTGAACTCTTAATTCTGTATACACAACTTATATTTCTACACTCCTATTTCTCACTCTGAACTTTTCCATGGGCACAAGTCTTTCAGTTTGGTTTGGATTTTTTGATTTGCCCAGCAGTACCTGCTTGCTGTGTGCTTGTTTGAAGCTGTAGGACTGATGAGGCTGCAAGGCAATGAGGAGACCCATCCGCTTCGTTTGGATCTTGGACTCAACATCTTTGCAGAAATCAGACTTTACTACACCACAGTAAGGTGAGCTGGATAACTTTGTTGCTACTTATTTTGTTATTGTTACAAGTTGTAAAGCTGAGGACTTTAATATGATTAGTGTTTGGATAATATGTGGATAGACAGTTTCCCAATTGAAGACCACCCACTTCATGATGTTTGTCTTTTTAGAGCAAGGCTACTTGGGACTCATTGGGCAAGTATGCAGTGATTTCTTCTCAAACATTACTAGGAGGACAGATTTCAATGTCAGTGACACTTCCACAGAATATTCTGAGTTGGGAGGGACCCACAAGGATCACCAGGTCCAACTATTCAGTGAATGGCCCATATGGGGATTGAATCCACAACCTTGATGTTACGAACACCATGCTCCAAACAAAGTGGCTCTGTGTGCAGAGGCCAAAGAAGCCTGCAAGTGTCCCTGTGCACCTCGACCCTCATAGTCTTACTTTTAAGATCTATGTCATCCTACAAAGATAGAACAACAAGTTTCCTGCTCCACAGCCCAATCTCTTTGGAGTACTCCTGGTGTGGCACTCTATTTTCGCCACCTCCTTATGAAAGCCTTGTCCCAAAATATTTTATGCTTACTTTAGTTGCCAAATTTATGTCAACATGAAATTTGACAAAAAACATCTATGGTGATCTAGCAAGGTGCACCAAATCGGTTTTGGAGTAGAATGAAATTAATTTCTTTTACCTTAGCCCCTAAAGCAGCTCAACACAGAGCTGGACAAACATCGGTGCCAGCACAAGGGAAAACACCAAGGAAGTACATCAAGGGATGGATCAGAAGAGAAAAGAGTAACAGAATTGCCTCTTTTGATAGAGGACAGCTATAAAATCTTCTCACTGTACCATCATAGATTACACTTGAACTAAAACCCCACAGCAGTTTAAGACTGAATGAACTGAGGATCTGAGGCCGGGCCTTCTCTCTGCTCTAGGTGGCGATGCCCTGACTCCCACAAAGATGCACATGAAACTGTTCTGTGATCATGTTAGGATGCTGATTTCATTGAAACTTTACCACTTTTCCTTTGGAATAGTCAAATTGCTCTGAAACATCTGAGTGATACCACAATATAAAGAATAGGGGGAAAGGTGGGAATGTGCAAATCACCAAACAAAGGATTGCAAGTCCATGGAAAGCTGACTCTAACTGGGTTAAGATGTTACGAGTGAGCTTCTCTTTGGAGCTATGTACAGAAGCTCTTCTCTGGGTGAACAGGAGCTTTTAAAGAAAACTCTTCTACAGATATGGAGGATGCTTAGATATTCATGGCCCCAGTTACCTGTGCTGGACATCATAGGCCACAGGTAAGACAAAAAGAGTGGTTAGTAATCAGATGAGAGGCCATCACAAATCCACTAATTATGTTTTTGCCTCAGTTCTACTGTTTTGCATTTCTGCTACAATCCCCAACAGGAAAAGTGAAGGAACAACTATTCCTTGTTCCTTACTAGCCTTGAACAATAAATAGCCTTGGCATGAACTCTGACCCTTAAATCAAGTGCATGTAACATCATAAGTAAAACACAGCTACTTTCAGTATTATTTAAGTTGAAAAATACATTAACAATGCCATCTGATGCAGTTTACTATACAGTTAACTATTACACTAAGATAAGAAATCACAAGAATATATAATTTTTATGTTGCTGCTGCCATAAGAGTGGGAATAGGCAACTCTTTTTACAAACCTTGTGATTAATTTCATCTTCCTTGATCAGACATTATCTCTGACTGTAAGTCAGACAGCAGCACTGGTATTGCAGAAATTACTTCCTCCATGTGGCAATCACACAAGGTTTAGGGAAATCCCACGATATATTTTTATAAAATGAGAGCAAACACACGAGCACTTAGCTGAGGCAGCATGTCACAAAGTCACTCAAAGATTTCACAAGAGCCCCATAAAGGCTTGGAATAACGCTGCTAGGGACAGGGTCATTGGCCACTAAAGTTCCCTGACAGAAGAGCTTGCATACATGAATTGTTTGAACAGATCCCAGGATAGAACTGGTGTCATCACACTCACGCTCAAGAAGCCTGTAAAGCTTGATTAATTGTGAGAGTACTGAAAGCACAGCTGGTTGTTTGCATTATACAGGATATTCTGCTAGGATTTACACAGCTAAACTTTGACCTACTTTATAAACTGGACTGTGTATGTGCACATCACAAATATATATTTGATTTTTCATTTGTTCTGCTGAATTTTTTCCTTCTGTATTTAACATTTTCCTCAGTTAGTATCTGGGAGACAGGAGAGATGTCCTAAATCAAAAAGCAGTGCTAGCAGTTTGCAATTACACAGATTCAATCAAAAACTGCAAAGGTACATAAGGAGGCAGAAAACAGCCAAATTAAGTTCTCACTTGCACTGACATTAGTCTAGTTACTTAATTTTGTTTAGTGTTTTATGTTTTTTGCAAAAGAAGAACCATGTTTTAATCTCCCTAGACTCAACAGGCAATAAAATACAGAAGAAAAAGATCACCTCTATCTTTAAAATTATCTTCCCTGAATTATTTTAAGAAACATAAATGGTGCTATTAAAAATGAGATACTTAGTGAGGCTATACCTTAGAGTCTAAAGTAAAAACAAGTTGTGTAAGAATCAACAGTCATGAAGCCAAGCCTCACAACAACTGCTTAGGAGTTCACTGGGCCCCTGCCATTCCTTTTATAGATGAATAATGTGAAGTTCAGCTCTGTGCAGCCTCACAGAGAGCTAAGTGTTGATTATCTGAAACCAGCTTCTTCAGCACATAATCAGATCATAAACAACATGTAACAGAGTGCTGCATTCCAGGTAAGACAGCGTGATCTACTTAAGTGCATAAGCTATTTTAACTCATGAAAGTAGGTGAAGGTTGTTTAAAAGCAAAATAACTGTTAAAGCAATACGTGGACAAAAAACCCAAAGACCTCTGGCAATAGAAGGCATCACAGTTGTAACCAAAAAGCTCAACAACAGGCCAGGTGCTACATTTCAAGAAGTGCCTCAGTGTAAGGAGATGGGTCCTATCTGTGTTTGCCTTGGGGCAGATTTGGCACAGGTGAAGTCAATCAGCAGGCTCAGGTTTCGAGCAGGCGTCCCAGTCTGCTGCAACCATACAGACACTGCAACTCTCATGGTAACACTCCTGCAGCTGCTTGGGCCAAAAGCTGCCCCTGATTGATGACACTACAGAAAGAAGATTCAGAAGCACCACACAGACTTGTGCATGTCTTGTGCAGCTGTGATCCTGTTTAAATCACATGCAATATTCTTCTATTAAGCAGAGAAGTTCTACCCAGTGTTTTGCCATCACAGCATTAACTGCTCCGGTAAACACAAGCATATATTACAGGCTGTTATGACAACTTGTGTCCAGAGTCTCGGGGACAAAAAAAACCTAACCCACACAAACAAAAACACCAGCACAAAATTTAACCCTTTAAAAATCTGAACTGAACTTCTTACCTTTCTTCATACTCCAGTTCTCCATTGGTAATATCACAGAAATATTTTCCGTGCAAGACATCAGGCTTAAGTTTCTAGGCTTTCCCTCAAATTCTCTAAACCTCCAGTTCATATCACAGAATAAAAAAGGGGAAACTTTCAAGCATTCTGAGCATCTGCTTCACTAAAAAAATAAACTAAAAAATGACAGTGCTGTCTGCCAACTTCTGCTCTGCATACAGGAATTTATTTTACCCTATGATCAGAAAGAACAGGTGGATGATGCACTCTACAGACAGCTCAGAGTAGCCTCACATTAGCATACCCTGGTCCTGGTGAGGAACTCCAACCACTCAAATATCTGCTGTAGGGAAAACACAGCATGGCATAGCCAATCCAGCCAGTTTCCAGAGAGCCTCAATAGGAATTTGCCAATCCAAGATAGAGACATGATTAGGAAAGCTGAAGTCCACCTGGAATTGAATCTAGCAAAGGCAACAAAGTCTTCATAGCTATGTAGGTGACAGAAGACAGGCTTGGGAAAATGTGAGCCTGCTGCTGAACGGAGCACAGGGCATGGAAAAAGGCTGAGATACTGAATGTCCTCTTTGACTCAGACCTCTATGAAACCATTAAATTTAGAACTGTTAGTCTTCATTTACAATAAATATAAACTTATAGTAAAGGACAAGATAACCTTAACTTGCCTTAAATCTAAACTAGCTCAGGGCATGAGTCAGATAAACTAGCGACCCATGTTCCACTTGCTAGCCCAAACATCCATCAAGTAAGATTAAACATACCTAAGTAAAACAAACCATTCGATACACCAAAGAAGGAACAGCATAATGACATCTGGAATTACTTTTCCAAGCTGAAAATAAGAACATAAATTACTCATCCTCAGTAATATTTTGGCTACTTTGCATCTGCTGGAGGGGGATACCCTGCTACAGTATGCCCTTAGCCTCACGTTATTTATCTCTTTCATTTCTTGGAGTGAATGATGTGATAAAGTAGGGCATCATACAGAAGGAAAGCTGGGGAGAATGAGCTCAGGAAGGAAACAGCACACCTCACCTGCAGTTCCAAACAGTTTAGAACTAGCACATCTCAAATGTAGGACTAAAATGCCAATAATTTTTAAAGTATATAATTTTCAGCAACAACAGTGATATGAATAACATCACACTTCTGTAGTACATAAGCAAATGTCAGACCAGAGGCCACTGGGGAGACACAGAGGGTAGATCATGTATGGTTTCCTTTCCATTGCACTCCTACAGTAACCAAGCACTCTCACCAAGGTGCTCAGCAAGTCTGTGTTCTTATGCTGAACGGACTATTCTGCAAATAGATTTAGTGGAGATTTAATTTTTCCCCAGCTTCCCCCACCATTACTCACCTGACCTACAAGTAGCCTTCATAAGCTCCCTGCAGGCAATATAACTGAATCCAGCTCCATTCCTGAGCACCTACAAAGAATATGCATTAATGCTTCAGCCCCATCCTCAGGCAGAAATTACTCAATCATGAAGCCACATCAGAACCTCTGCAGAATGAGGATGTAAGGATAAGAAATTCCACTATCTGTAACTAGTGGAAACTTACTAAGTTATACTGGAAGGAAGGAACACGCCAGATCCCATGTCTGACAAATCTACCTGGAAAGAAGACTCTAATCCATAAGAGAAGCTCTCTCTAGGCAAAGTAACCCATCCTTTAGGCACAAAGTAGAGTGAAATAATCTCCATATTCACATGCTTCTTTTCAAATAATGTCATCTCATCCTTCCCTACTTACTGCTATCCAGCAGGGAAAGTGATCCACTCATTGCCATGATGGTACAATGGAAACAATTACAGCAGATTCTACAGAGGGATGACAAAGACCACAATGGGGCACTACCTTTTCTTTCACTGCTACAAAGCAGCATAACAAAGAACTCCTTGCAAACAATCCTGACAGTTCCTTAGTGTTAATTACCTGTCTATGGATTTCTTCTCTAAAGTGGCCATGTTGGAAATGTAGCAACAACAAACCCAAGAGCCTTATATTCAGGAAAAACATTGCATGGCATCACATGCATCTCCATCAATTCTAGAGCTGAGCTAAATATGACCCAGAAACATTAACAAAGTTCTCATATTAAACAGTAAAATAATCCCTCACTAATCAGATGTATGTTCTTGCTCAATTTGTATTTATACAGGAGTAAAACTACAGTTAATGGACTGCAGTCTATCTGCAATGCTTATGCTAAAAGCCTGACCATTCCTGGATTTCTGTACTTTCCACCACCTCCAGTGCTATGCTTGTCTGCATGACTTTCAAGTCTCTTGTCCCCTTCTTAAAGGCTTTAATTGTTTAGTCTTCTACTCAACTGCTTTTGTCTTAACATCCTAATCTTCCTACTGTACTTCTCCCACAGACATACTTCTGTCCCCTTTTATTCTACTTATCTTAAGGTGAGGATATACACAGAACTTACTCGCAAAGCCACAAAGTACCTTCTACTTCAAATCCTCAGTCAGATGCAACAATCCAAGAACTCTTTGTCAAATACAACCCTACTACAGATTTATATCTGCAGGCACAAAGAATTGTGGCTCTTGCAGTTTACAATATTATCGTAATTAGTAATTATCACAAAACTCTGGATGTCCAAGATTGTTGGTAAAGATTGTCATGAACATAAAAATTCTGTGACTAAACATATCTGGACTGCTGTGATTCTTTTACAGAACGGAAGCAAAGAGGGAAAAAAGAGTTCTTACAAAAAACAGTGCCAGCACAGGAATCTGCTGAGTTGCACAGGCTGCAAAAGTCCAGTTTCTAAAATTTATTTCTTCTGAAATTGAACATAAATTGCACTAACAATCCTAAATTGTTCATCCCAACTCACTGGCTTTTAAGAGATAGCTCCTTCAGTTTGTAACAAAGGCACGTGTGCATTCCCTATCCTGAAAGGATAGTTGGGCATCTGCAAAACAGGTAACATCAGTTCACTCCTCCTGATAAATACACAAACATCAATTAGCTAAAAGGCATTATATGACCATATTCATGGCAAAGTAACAACACCCTGCAAAGTACAAAGAACTTACTTAAAATGTGGAAATCGCACAAAATTTAAGTAAAAGAGGTAGGGCTTCACTTTAGATGTAAGAACACCTGGCATTTCCATTACCCTTTTGTTAAAACATAGGTCCACAAATGCTGATTAGATGTCTACCTAGACTGCAAAGAAGTCAAGAGAAATAACTCCTGCACAAAAGGCAAGTTAAGAAACCAGGTGGAAGGCAGCTTTTGAAAGGATGGATATCTGTGTGAACCTAGAGCTAAGTAGTTAAAACAGGCATACAAAAATTGTGGGTGTTGTCTCCAAAAACATGCAGATACAGCTGAAAATTTAACTAGAGACTTAGATTGTTCTTGATCATTTCAAACATGTCCAGGAATTTGATCAAACTTGAAGAAAAAGTACTTGAATCTTGTGTAGAAATGCCTAGGAAAATGCCTAAGAAAAAGTATTGGAGGTTATCAGTGCTGTGTTCTCACCATAATCCTGGAAAATCACAAGCACAAGTAAATGCAGAAGCAAACTGAAAAATGCATTCACCAGCTGCTATCCAATGCTAAGTTTTGAAATAACTATTCCTTATTTCTGCTCTTACATACATAAAGTTGGTATTCTACATTCACCTTGACAGGATTTCTCACTTGAATGCTTATGATTTACAATGTATTTGCCTTTTAATTTACTGGAACTGCCGTTTTATCTGGGGGGATTTAACTAAAGCTGTTTCCATATGTTTTGAGCTGTAAGCTTGAGATCACGGATTTGGAACTGTACAACGTTTTGCTATTGGGCAGGTTGGCATAAATCCCATGTGTGGTATATTCACATAATATCTCCAGGGTTCTTCAGCTGGACACCTCCTACGAGTCAAGTGAGCATGCTGTTTTCCAACATTATGGAGACCAGAGGCGACATTCAAGAAGTAAAGGATATGTCACCATTTTGTCCTCAGTAGTTCACAATAACTTTGTGTTCAATCTTACTCATTTTACTCATTCATGAGAGTCAGTGTCTCACATTACTCTCAAAGAGAAGAGACCAACAATTTTAACGTTTCTACTTTTTCAGCAAAGACACAACTGGTTAGGAACTGGTTAGGAAATGCAGACTAAGCCAAATCTCACCCACTGCCAGACATGCATACCCAATTCCCATCTCACACCACGCAGCAGCAAGCCTGTGTGTCACAGAGGTGCAAAGACTGTGCCTTTCTCCCACTCTCTAAACCTGTCTGCCAGGCTTTGTGAATTACAGAGCTAGGAAAAGGTTTCCACAGGGTCCTGTTGTTAGAGATATGATACATATGGAGGTTCCACACTACCCTCTCCTCTTTCTGAGAAAGGAGGTATCTCTGTTTCCCAGTCACATAGGTCTCAACTCAGGAAAACAGAAATTTGAGAGGTCTGAGTGCAGGATTAGATAAAGTTCACAGTGACTCGAGAGTGAAATACTAGCCCTAGTGACATCAACAGAAAAGCTCTCACTAACTTGAGGGTCAAGATGTCAGCCCATATCCCAAACTAAAGTGTTTTTTAAGCTGATGAAATTCAGGCCCTGATCCTGTAGGAGATGTACACACCTTTCATTTCACATATTGAGCATCTCAAATTTTACTGAGCAATTAACATCAAGTAAAGTAAGTGAGTAAGTTTTAATGAGATCTCGTCTCTAATTGTAAGTACAACCTTAAGGTTTTACAGTGTAGTGAAAGGATTCAAACAGCACAAAAGCAACTCCAGGGATGCTTGCTTTGGTTCTTTTCTTTTTACTTACTTTTGTCTGATCATCAGCCTTAAATACATAGCAGATACTTTGCTGATTTGCTGCTTCATCCTTTATCAGACAAGCAAAGTAGCTCGGATCGTGGCTGTTGTGAATCAGTTTGTGGACCTGCTGTGGCTTGTATTCAAATAAACTTGAACAAATTAAAGGATCCCACTGCTGGGTTTCCCCTGTGTCTGGCTCACATCGCAAACTGGCTGGTGAAACACAAAGTCGAATTTGGCTGACGCTGGGCTCTTCTTTGGAAGACTTTGCACTGAGCAACTGGATCTCGGCCACAATCCAAGGCAGCATTGACATAGTGGTTAGGGAATGCACCGGGAGAGAACCCACAAGCTGGAGACTGAAACTTGCTGAGAAATCACTAGGTGTTCGACACTTTTTAACTTTGAAAGTTATTGGCTCCATTTTACAGTTCTTTAGGGAACCTGAACTAATTCACCAATATTTCAATTCCATGGAGTGGCATTATCTGGACGCTGGATGGCTCCTTTGATTAAGGAACAGAAGAGTTCTGAAAGGAAAAGAAAGAGTTATGTAGGTGCTTGAGCTCTATGAAAAACCAACTCACAATAACACAAACAATTAATAGCTTAACATCAGAAGAGAGTTACCATGGCCCTTCTAGCAAGTTCCCCCTCTTTACACTGGGCCTTACTGTTTCAGGTCCAACAAACATAATTGTAATAAATACATTGCTTGGAAAAGAGTCAGTCCTGATTTAAAATTTGCTTTATGACCTTAGCTCAACTATCTAATGAGGAACTAAATTACAATGAACATTCTTTCTAGCCAGTGTCTGTTTCATGGACAGGCACATGTAGATCACACGGGCTTATTTCAATCCTGTTATCACAGGAAGAACTCAGCTGAGCTATTCTGACCTTCATGACAGCTGAAGTCACTGCCTGTTAAGGCACCTTTACATCTGAGGAAAAAAAAAAAAGTTATCTTGACAACTTTCTTGTCCATAGGTGGATGACTTTTCATTTGGCTACTAACATGGAGTTGTTTCCTTAGGTATAGTTTGCCCAGTGATTATTGGTTGTAACCAAACAGATTTTTTTCAATAAATAACACCCTAGAAATCACTGTCATATAAAAATGCTAGCAGCAGTCAACAGAGTGATCACTGAAAAACCTGTCAGACAGCAGTCACAAGCAACAATCCTTACAGCATTCTGGGAAGAACCAGATGATGATCGCAATTCATGGTTGCATTTTAAAGCTGGTCAGCCAGACAGGAATACTTAAATGTTAGCCAGATTGACATTGTATCATTTTCATTTCTTAAAATATCAAATGGAATATACCAAGTTACACACAACCCTGTTGTAACCCTGTTATAACCAGCATCTACTACCACAACCTGTCATTACGTATTAGTACTTTTAGTAATGAAATCCACTAATTGCATTTCTTTATAAATTCCATTTCACAAAATGCAGTTCATGAAAACACATAGATTGGCATTTGTTATACTACCCTGTTTTAACTCCCCTTTAATTCCCCCTAGTTTCAGCTGTTACATTATATTGTGTGAGACTGATGCAAGGCTGACAGGCCTGTAATTGCCTCTGTTTAAATACCAGGACACTAGTTTACCAGCAGTCTTACAAGAGTTTTCCCATGATAAAACCTATTAAAAACAACATAAATAGTACCAAGATATCCTTAAATAACATTTTAATTACATTTGAACAAGTTTTGAATAAGTGCCATCTGTTTACTGTGGTAACAGTATTTCTTGTCTTTGTTCATCTACAAATATGATCAAAACCAGCACTATTTTTCTCATGAGTTTCCACTGAACTTTGTCCTTCTTTTGCTCTTGTAATAATATTTTCAGACTGAGTTTCTAACAGTCTTTCACCTTGTTAAAAATGAAAGGAAATTTCAGGATTTAAAAAGCCCCAAAAATTTCAGGATTGAAATTAATTTTGAGCTGTTTAAAATGCAACCATCTGTAAATGTCCCAGTGGGGAAAAATGTTTCTGCAGTAATTGACAAACTGTAAAAACAAGAGAACTGCAGAAATCATCTTTGGGTACATTTACTTTTTTGAAATTTTTCATCTTTTGACAAATGAACACCGTTGCAGCATTACCAGTTCCAGAACCAGCAAATTTAGCAAATTTTCAAGATACTATTCAATGAATTCATAATAAATAGCATTCTAGATGTGTAGATCAATTTTTTAAAAGTCTTTTCATAAACCTCTGTGTGTGTATCTGGGCATGGAAGGTGTGGAAAAAAGGGCCATGAAAATCCAGAATTTGTACACCACATTTTAATGTATTATAATTGGGAGGGGTTTTTTCTGTTCATTTCACAAATGAGCAAGAAAATAAGCATCTTTAACATAAATGCACGACATCCTAAATGAAATGGCATTAAGCTGTGGCAGGGGTGGTTCAGGTTGGACATCAGGAAGAATTTCTTCAAGGGGGGTAAAGGAAAGGGTGAAAGGGTGGTAAGGAATGGGAGAGGCTGCCCAGGGATGTGGTGGAGTCACTGTTCCTGGAAGTGTTCAAGAAACAACTGGACATGGTACTTGGTGCTATGATCTAATCCACATGGCGGTGTTCAGCCAAATACTGAACACGATGATCTTGGAGATCTTTTCCAACATCAATGTTTCTGTGATTCTAAATGGGACAGCAGCTTCAGGAAGCACTTTTACACCTTAGCAACACAGACTGCTAAACACAGTTACCATTATAGTTTTCCTTCAGCCAAGAATCAAAATGGTCTCTTCTTTCACAAACTATTACAAATTTTTTCTTCTTAACTGCAACAATGAAAAATAGTTCGGCAACTGCAGGGAAGATTGGATTAATTCATAACTACCATGATGTGTAGTCTAAACTACATAAAAATCAAGGTTTTACCTTTTAGTGCTCTTGTCACTTAGCGGCATAGATAATAATCTCAGAATAAGAAAGCCTTAGAAACTTTCATTCTTAGTTGAAAACAAGAGAACGGAACTACCATACAGACAATGGTGTATTAGCCACAGACTTTTTGTAGCCAATTTCTTATTTGTGTTTTCTGAGAACCATTCTTAAAAAAATGTAATTAAAGGCATGTAGAAATACAACAAAGTCACCCTTGTTTCTATCAACTTTTCGAGTTTCTTTTTGATTACCACCATCTACCATGCTCTTTTACCCTAGATCTACGAGGCAATGCAGCCTCAAAGAGAAATGGATATCACAATATAATACATTATTTTGCATGCTAACTCTAAGGACTGAACAGGATATAAAAAACCCAAGGTTGATACTCTGTCATACTTAAACATTGTACTGCTGGAATGTATTTAATATAAATGTGAAGCTTCTTGGCATTCTCTTGGCATCTCTTTTTTAAAAAAATAAACACCTTGCAAAGTCAACAGCATAAATATTCCAATGTCTGCATTTGTTATTTCCAAAGAAAAACACTTACTACTAAATCAAACCAGTTAAATAGAAGTTTAAATGCTAGGTTTTTTCCCTAATGTTTAGGAGAGGCTAAAAGTGCAGTTTCTCAGAGCACAAATTTAGCAGCATAAGAAAGTCTCCTTATCTAACCCATATCATTCTGTATATTACTGTTCTGCATGTTCCATTTCCCTTTCCCAGCCATTCTTTCTTTGTTTTCCCCTCCTGCCACTACTGTAAACAAATCCCACCAAATTATGCCAATTTCAAGCTGTTGGTGTTAATTTTCCGTCAAGTTTCCACCAAGGACTTACGTTTTACTTCAAGACCATGAAGTATTTATGTATATGCTTAATTTAGACCTAAAAATAGTTTTGTTCTTCTCAACAGGCCTATTCCCAGCCATAAATTTAAGCACACATTACGGCCAAAGAGTAATCATGCTCTCAGCCCATCCATGTCTGCTCTCACTCCATTGCTTGGAATTTTAGTACCTTTACCCATCTCTGGTTGCCACCTTTCAGTTCATCCCCTCTGAAATTTGGTTCTGCAGGTGCCATGGGAGTTTACCAGAGACATTAGTACAGTAGGCTCAATCAAGTTTCCTCTTCCTCCCAAGCGTCTGATTAACTCACGCTTATTAAATGTTTATTTCACCTCTAATCCAAGAGGGAATAGAAAAGATATAAAAATACAGCTGTCCACTAGTTTCCTTCTACCTCAACTTTGATGTTCCTTTGGCAGCTCTAAGCGCCATTCAGCTTCATTACTCTGGGCTTTGCTTAGCACACTGGACGTCACCAGTTGTTCTCCCAGTGCTCACAGACATAACTGGGACAGTTCCTCTTCCTCCTCTCCACCAGCATCTTTTGAAGCATATTGGTTGCCCTTGCACTCAAAACTGAGAACAGCTTGAGTGGCACTCCTCAGCTGACAGCTTTGCTGCTAAGATACAGTTTATAGAGATATATAGAATATGAACTTTACTGTTCATACTCTTTAGCCTGCTTTGATTCAGCTGTATTTGCTCCATCAGCATAAAAACAGCCAGTCAAACTGTAACGGGTAAGATATTTACACAAACCACATTAATGTATCTATCCCTGGCTTCTATACTAGGGAACACAAACTGACTCATTAATGTGGAAGATACACATGGGAACGTATGTGTGCCCTTTCTCCTCAGCTTCTCTTTTGCTCTGATCAACCCAGACGCTTCTCACAAGTGGGGAGCAGGCTTAGAAAGCATGCAACACTACACTGATGGTCCTGTTCTAGGAAAATGTGATACTGTGTTTTTTAAAACCCTAACCTAATTTTAAAAATATATATATTAGTCTCTTGCTCTCCAAAATCAAGTCACATTCTCACCGTGCTATGCCACCAAGTTAAAAGGGACCCCTTCAGGTAGAAGTCAGGATGATGGCAAGACAGCATGAAAGGGAGAGCTACACAAATTATTATTTCTGCCATTCTGGACCCCATGTGAAGGTACATGTCTAAGCAGCATTGCATCCTGCAGGACAGCATTCCTCAAAACTCACTCTCTCTCAAGAGAGCAAAGACTATACCACAAGGGCAAGGTATTGGCTCCAGGTACCAGTTAGTTAGATGGGGTCAGGTAAGCTTTTAGGAAGGAGAATCTTGTGACGTTATTGTTCTAGTAGCCTGGGAAAATGAGGCACTAAAAATCATGTTTGTGCACCTGCGGGAACACCAGGCAGATCTGGGACAGACTCAAACTGATACAGAAAAAAGACAAAGAGAAGAGCGAGAATGTTCCAATCAAAACCAAACCCCACCCCCTCCCCCCAAAAAAAAAAAGCCAGAAACTTTGACAGTGGTGAAGTGTTATTCTTGTTTTGTCCTTTCTTCTCAACCAGACTAAATTCAATAGAGACATGCAGCCAAAAGTTTTAAACTATTGTTTAGAACATCGGTAACTGCAGACTTAAGCAACCCTTCACTCTCCTCCAGTTCCTTCCCTGCTTTGGTAGCAGTTGGAGTGCTGGGACTCACAGCAGAATTCACGAGCTTGGAAGATGCGTCACGCAAGGAAGCAGTCAGGGCTTTCACACAGCAATGAATAAATGAGGGGTTTGACCTGGGAGTTGAACAGAAATATGCCATCTTCCTCGACCTTTGCAGTTCTTCTGAGAGACAACTGCGCAGTTACTCCACATCAGGCTCGGGACATGACAGCAGCTTTTGTTTATGCAAGTTTCTGTAAGTCAGTTTTCCTCCCCTTCAAGAAGCTAAGCAAAAAATGCAACCATACAGCAAGCTCTTATGAAAAACAGCTGGTCTTAAATAGCACAAATTTGTTCAGCTCTTCTCTGCATGGCATTAGCACTGAACCCTGCTGACAAATGGAACCAGAGGCACTGGTACTGACTGCACTTCACCACTGATTATTTTAGCAGAAATATCATACTACTTAAGGATTATGAGGAGCCCTGGCCTGCAGCCAGAATTCTGGAACACTAGCCAGAACTAAATACCACTTGTCTCCCTCTCTTTCTGATCCCTAACTGAAATTTACATTGTCTTTGCTCAAGCTGACAGATGTCTCTATCCACCTGGCAGGATATATAGAAAAACACAAATGAGAGTATATATTAAGTATATCATGACACGGTCACTGCTGAGAACAGTGTTAAAAAAGTTTTTCTATTTAATTCAAAAGGGCACTTGGAAGCATGATACACCCCTCTTGTTGCAAGGCTATTCTTTTTATCTCATAGCTACTTATTATGTGCTGTTTCCCTCTGAAACAGAGGGAAACATGTTTCAGAGCACATGTTTCAGCACATTCTATGGTTTGCTGTGGCCAAAAGCATGCACAAGGCCAGAAACCAATTTGCCTCATAAATTAGTTTTGATTTCCATTATTTTTTCATTAAATGTTAACTTTTAAAAGACTTAATGCTTAAATGCTGTTCGCAACTCCAGACTGGGTGCTGAATAACATAACCATATACTCTGATACTGGTTCAAGTAATAAACACACCTAAAATATTTACCAGTACAGCCAGCATTTATATCACTCCTCAAGTTTTATAAATAGGCTATTAATAAAAAAATTGTAACAAAATGGTAGTATGTTCTTGATTACAAATATACACATTTATAATCAACTATCACATGAAGAAAATAGCTGACTGTTCCTGCCCTTAACACCTGTTGCTATTTCCTTAATCAAGTCCATGGAAATTAGTATGCTGATGATTGAAGTCTTCTGACTCAGCCTCATACAGACCTGAACAAAATATTGAGCTGTTCTATGAATGTAATGCACTAAAAAAAAACCAAAACAAAAAAACTTTGTAAAAGAAAGCTTGCTAGGTAAATTACATTATGAATACCATTCATTTTTATTCAATTGCATATCCACGGCCAAAATGCCTGCATTCAACTTTGCAGTTAGCCAAATTAAAGTGAAAAAAGTGTCAAGTCATCCACATATCACTGAATGTGTTTCACTTTCCTTCCACCCTGTCGTTTTTCTCACCTGCAAACATTTCTACTTTTGTGCATTACCTATGATTTTCAGCGTTCCTATAAAACCCGTGACAAATTTCTATTTCAGCACTTACAAGTGTTAAAAGTACAGTCATATGCATCAGCTCAGACGTATTCGCTATTCAGAAAATGTATAATTTATTAATTTTGATCCACGATGTTCCATTCAATCTCTGGGCTTAACGCAGACACAAATCCCACCATCTGCACTACTAAAGGTTCCTACCGCAGATCTGCCATGTTAGCCTCTCTCCCAAATAAAACACAGCACACAAAGGCCTCAATCTTTTCAAACTGTGCTATAAATAACCACATTCGTTTCATACCTCTCGTGAACGCAGTTTCAAGAGATCATTCCGTTGTTGACTTAGTTCGCGAATTTAAAGGGCCCTAAGAAGCCTGCGCCGCCGTGGGCAGTTTGGAAGTTACTTTCGGCTGTGCCGCGGTAGGAAAGGTCCGTTTTCCCCAGGGAAGAGCCGCTCGGCTGCTCTGAGACGGAGCGGGGTCTGAGAGGAGTTATACCCACCTATTTTGCATAGATGGGCGAGGAAACAGCAGAGAAGAGAGAAAAAGAACTGAAGGCACCTCGGGTCACTGACAGATTAAATTCAAGCAGGTCTTTTGGTTATTCTTAGGAGGAGCCAACTCTCCCAGAACAGCGGCAGCGGCGCTCCCGTCCCCGCTGCGCTCCCGCCCGGCCGCCCCGTCCCGCAGCAACGCTGTTCCCACAGGCAGAGCCGCGCCTTCGCCGGGAGCCCCGTTAGGCGCGACGGCGGGACCCGCTGGGAGCGCGCAGCCCGCCCCTCCCGCCGCGGGCACGG
>VXBC01011969.1:600519-641066 GCA_013399945.1 Ploceus nigricollis
AGCAGGGAGCCGCGCAGCACACCTGGCCGGGCCGCTCGATAGCGCGGGCGAAATAGCAACAGCCGGCGGGTCCCGGCCCCGGAGGGGCGGACGGCACGGGCGCCCAGCAGAGACTGCGGGCAGCTGGCGACAGGGGGGCGCCCATGTCGCGACAGCGGGCAGCTGAAGCCTCCTCCCCTCGCCCGTGAAGTTCCTTTCGAAGAGCATTTCGGCGACGCTGCCCCGTGTGTCTGCCACAGCCTCTGCTCTCCCGCGGAAAACGTGTCGTTGTCGCCTTGCGACAGTGAGCCTGGGCGGATGGCGGGGTCAGCTGAAGTGGGGAGCGAAGCTTGCTCACAAAACTGGGGCTAGCCCGACTCGCGAGCTCTGAAGCAGTCAAGTCCCCACTCGGCTGTGGGCCCAGCCCTGGCCGCAGGGCAGCCTTTTGAGAGTTTACCTGGGTCACCTCGACGGCTTCCTCAAAGAAACCACACTTGCATATGCATAAAATCATTGTAAGAGTAGGTATTAGTTGGTCTTCCAGTTGCCGGAAATGATAAGGCATGAGTGGATCCGGAGACTTAATTATACTTCTCTGCAAGTGGAGAAGATTAAGACATCCTACATCCCCGTTATGCAAACCACTTCTGCACTCAATTAATTTTCAATTTCAACTGCTACTTCTTGGCAGTAAGACCACTGATTTTCTTACTTTTAATCCAGTGCACATTTGTAGAATCAGTAAATTTCTACAGGAAATTTACTCTGTTCCTGTGAGGGAAACAGTCAAGCAGTTAAATGCAAGCACAATGTTGCCCCAGAATATGATAAACAAGTCAGATTTTGGTATCCAAGCACATCCCCTACTTGCAAAGTGTAGATACACACGTAGATACAAGGTCCATTGTGTCTCCATGACCTTTGGCATCTAGATCTACTTCCTGGTACAGTAAATTACCACTTCACTGGTAAGTGCATTGAGGTATGTAAGTAGCAGTTCACCCAAAGAGCTTGTTCCCAGTCTGTGCTCGGGTCATGGTTAGCTGCTTCCACTTCAGACATGGGAATTGGTATGAGTGCCTCTTGCTTTTTGGTGACATTTTTACAGTCCTTGGAAAGAGGAATGCCATTTCCTTGCAATCAGTGCCTGTCTTAGTTTTTAAAACATCACAGCTAAGGACAATGCTCTTACTCCAGTTATTACCCAATATCAGTACCCGAGTCAAGAATGCCTTTTTGCTCATTTTAAACGTGTCTAAGCATTATATGCCTCTGGTAACCATGCTCTAGCAGAAGGTGAACAGCAATTCCCACCCAGACAGCTCCGGCACTGCCGCGGAGGCTCATGCATTCCCAAATTATCATCCAATGATCTTAGGAAGACTTTTTTTTCTGCTTCACTGTTGCCTTTCAAAAAATGTTATGAAACAGAAAAAGATCCTACAAGACTATTTCTCGCTTTTTGGAAAATCCTTGAACAACAACAGAAGTCAATACTAGAGCATCACAATTAGAAATACTTTCTTCTTTCTCCTCTTTGATACTGGGAAAGAAATCAGCCTCAGAATGTTCAGCCTGCCTGCAATGAATGTTACCTAATCATCGCCTTTCAGGCTACTTTAGACAGCATTCCTTCTCTGCTTCCTGATGAAACTGTTACCTAAGTAGGGGCAATAAAAAAGAGCCACAATGAGGGTTTTATGTTCCAGTCCCTAAAAATTAAACACTTTTATGTGTTCCAGGGACTGGCATTCCAGTATCCATGTGAAAGTTATGAGCACCAGACCTTCTAATAATTTTCTATTTTCTGAAAGAGTAGATCTCTGTTCTTTTTTTCCTTCACAGGTTAGATTTTTCTTTACAGTAGCTTATTAACTAAAGCATATACCACCACATTAACTTCCTCAGACTGAGGAGGAAAATCAAGCTGTGCTTTCCACATCACATGATGTAGAAATAACACCAGTTTAATAATTTTCTCTTTGTCCAGTCACATTCTAAAAAAAATACAAGGAAAACCCCACCACTGCCTTTTGTACAGAACCTGAATATACAGGCTTGTATGAAGCACTCTGTGAGAACATCTGGGTAATGAAGCTTCTTTTGTAGGAAAAGGACCAGAGGTATCTACTTACTTGGTCCCAGCTGGGGTAGGATTGTAGATCAATATAAATCTAGGCTGAATGTGCCAGGCCATGAGTGAGGGCTGAACTTGGTGCTGTAGCCTTTGAAGTACCACAAGACAAACAGGAAGTTTCCACCCAAGATGCTTTCAGAGTTCAAGTTGCTCCATAGCTGGGCAGCAGCTGAGCAGCAATGTTTTTGGATTGTGAATTTGGATGCAGGCACCTATATGGTGTTTCAGTTGCCTTGTAAGCTTCTGTGCTTTTCCCTCTATGTTACTCATAATGATGATTTTCTACTGTTATTATACAAAACAGTCTTTTTTGTGATTTCTGTCATGTTATTAAGGGATGTTACTGTTTTGCAGTGCTTTGACTTAGGGAGCTCTGGATGAAGTAGTACATTCTTATCCAATGACATTGTATCTCCAGATGCTATTTATATATAACCTCAATTCATAAACAAAATTTGCATAACTCTTATTATAGCACATTTACCTACTGCATATGCTGTAGGAATACATGCCAGTGACATTAATTAGTGATTATCTTTGTAGACAAGAGGCTTTCTATTATCACTGATGAGTAGTCAAGAAGGAGTTGAGCTACTGTTACAGATCCTGCCTGCTGCTCTCTGTATCTTTCAGCATTTCAGATGTCATGATTAATCACCTCTCTCTTTCATTCCCATACATACTTTTGAAAATGACTTACCAGTGTTTATTTGAGTATTTTAAGCTTCTCCTTTTTGTTTGGAAGCTGCTGTTTCTATGCAATCGTCTATATTACAGTTTATTTAGGTGGGTGTTAAGATATAATTGGAGAGTTTAATAGTCTCATCCCATTATTCACAATGTTCTGATGGTGCATGACCTCATTTCAGTCACCTGGCAATTGCTATACAGCAGAGTGATGTTGGCTTCTACTTGGAAGTTGATCAGAAATACTAATACCACGATGAATGTATATCTTATATAGAGCAAAAATGTACTGGGGAGGAAAGCAATTCAGCTTAATTACTTTTGATTAGTTTTGTACTTAGAGACAGGAAACTGTTTTACTGGTGATTGTTTTTATTTACAATTAATTAGATATACATATGGCATCCAGATGCCTTCAGCATCAGAATCCTAAAAATCCCCAAACTTGTTAATACTTATGCTGGTGGTGAACTGTTAATTTAGTATCATTTTAATGTTGCTATTCACAGTGATTGTTAATCAAGGACATAAGATTTGCTTGTTGGTGATGTGTGAAAATAAAACCCATGACCACTGGAATTTTTAAAAAGATTAGCAAGGAGAAAAACTTTATTTACAGAAACTTTGTAGGTGAATCAGTTACATATTTAAGCACACATTGTACAAAAAGAAAATTGCTCATATAATAAATCTTCTTTTAGAATTAATTCCAGTTATCCTTGTACAATTTGTTGTATATAGCAAAATTATCAAATAAATCCTTCTGCAAATCAATACTTGACTATCATAACAATAATTTTATATGCCATGGACTAAGTTCATATTACTTAGATGAAATGTATTTACTTCCTTCCAGCCAAACTGTTTCAATCCATCCCTGAATTTTAATTTATTCAGTAAATTTTATGATACTGGGACTTGTAAAAAAACTAATAACCTTCAAGTGAAGTCCATTGGTCTACTCTTAAAGCATTCCTGGTTTTGGGTTTTATTTTGGCAGAGTTTTGAGTACTATGCTAATTCTTCTCAGTCTTTCCTTCTAGCCCCATAGGCCTGATCCCCTAGAGGATCAATGTTTATAACTGTCACTGGAATTGTGTTTCCATCTGTTATAAAAAAAGGCTCACTTTACATGTTTTTGGTAATGTAAGGATGTGTCTTTCTCTAGAAACAGCCAAGAATTCCCTTACACCCAAGTTCAGTCCAGGCTGCAAGCACTCTTTATTCCAGTCACGGCAATTCCCATCCCTGGATAAAACACTAGTGTGCCTGCTCCCAGTTCAATGCTGCTTTTTTGCAAATTACATTTGTCTGTGTTTTAATATCCGTCTTTGGACCAACAATGTCTTAGTAGGCTTCATTATCTTACACAACACTTTAGTGGAAGAATTAGACCAGCGCTGAAGAAACTGTAGCTTAACACCTGTTCTGACTTGCAATACTAACTTCTCTCTTTGCTATACTCTTGCTGCCTTTGTTTTGATTCTTTATTTCAGTTCTAGATCCTCTTTCTCTGATGCAATACAAGGTTAGTAAAGACTTTAGCAATATCAGGTTTTCTCTTGTAATTTTGTAGTTTGTTGTAATTGCTCAAGCAGCTTGATAAACCGCTGTGGGTTTGGCTATTTTTTTTGTCGTGCCCCACTCCCCCCGAAGTTGTGAACGTCTGTCTGGAATAGAGAAAGGAATGGAGCGAGTAAATTCCTTGACCTTAGGAAGACAAAATGATAAAGATTAGGTCATCATTCTATGTCTGTACTGTTTCTGAGGATGCCCTAAAACCATCCTAAGGATGTTTCAGTATACATGAGTGCATTGCAGGTTTCACTTCCAAACTTCTAACATTAGCAAAATCCAAATCCAGGTTTGGCATATAAAGGCACTTGTAAAATATGCCTCTCTAGCCTGCAGAGATGTTAAGATAAACACATAAAAAAATTCAGGACCTGTAATCCTCTGTCCTCAGGCCTTCCCCATTAAGGGGAAGCATCCTTCATCATATTCTGTACCAAAAGAAACGCAAGCCCTCCCAATAAAAACAAAGATAAAAGGAATGATGCAATGGTTTGGTGTGATGGTCCTCTTTAAAAATCACCTAGTTCAACTCCCCTACATGAAGCAGGGACACCTTTGACCAGATAAGATTGCTGAAAGCTGCATCCAACCTGGCCTTGAACACTTTCAGGCATTCAACAGCTTTGCTGGGCAACTTGTTCCCATGTCTCACCCCCCCCTCAGTATAAAAAAAAAAATCTTTCCTTGTATCCAATTAAATCTATCCTCTTTCGCTTTAAAATTGTTTCCCCTTGTCCTGTCACTACAGTCCCTGGTAAAAAGTGTGTTTCTTATAAGCCCCCTTTATATATTGAAAGATCTCATAGCCTCTTCTACAGGCTGAGCAACCACAGCCCTCTCAGCCTTTTTTTCCCAGCACAAGTATTCTAACCCTCTGACTGTTTCCATGACCTTCCTCTGGACCTACTCTAACAGCTTCACGTTGTTCTTGTGCTGGGATGCAGTACTCCAAGAGGGGTTTCACAAGAGCAGAGTGGAGGGAGAGAATCACCTCCCCTGTCAAAGCCCAAGGCTGCAGGCTTGTGCAGACCCACAAAGCTTCTGCAGCCCTGGGTGTAGCTCATCAATGCCCAAATTGAAGGCACTGCCCCTGCCTGCCTCCCGAAGAACCCTTCCTCTGTCTGTGCCTTCAAGCAAGGAGGAAGCCAGTAAGAATCAGATCCTTTGTGCTGGGATAGTGCTTTTTATCATGCCAATGTTCCCCTTACATAACTGGCTCAGGCATGAAAACTCCTCTCCAGAAAAGTATTGGGACATGCACATGGAGGCTTGAAGGAGGCTTGAAGGTATTAATTCCTTCTGATGGGGCATAATTCACTCAACTAGGCTGACTTGAGAGCCAGCTGTTAGGTCTTAGAAGGTGTCATAAACCACCAAAGACCCCTGATCCCAGACTCACTTCTGAGGCCTCTCACCCAGGACTACACAGTGGTACATCAGACTGTGTAAAACTTTCTCTCCTTCCACTTCCCCTAGGGCTGCCTCCCTGTATCCAGCTGCACAATCTTCAAGTTGCTGCAATCTTCAAGTTGCACTGAAAATAACAAGCACAGAGGACTTGAATTCTGGGAGGATAATCAAGCTTAGAAGTTTTGCACTTATAAGAAGTATGTAGTTATGGTTGTGATTATTACTGCTACACTGATATCCAAAGCAAATACTACAAATGCAGAAAAGCCCCGTATTAAAGTCAAATGGCAACCTCCAGAAAACCCTCGCAGGCTTTGCAAGCACAGACAAGAGCATGCAATGAAATTGAAACTTCTGCTCTAAATTAGACATGCACCAAGTCATGGCAGCAAACAGTGTGAGAGGCTCCAAAACTAGGATTTGCATTGAACTAATTATGCTTAGTTCAGTGAGGCAACAAAAAGGTGCTGTATGTAGATATACTATCTTAATGGGTTCATGGTATTCAAAGACAGTTTAGTACATTTTGTATCCCTAGCCTGGAATATGATATATAGTCCCACAGAAAACAGATATTCGACAAATTTGCTGTGAGTTTCTTGTTTCTTTGGGTCAAAATCCCTAAGAAAGATCACTATTTCTGAATCATCTCCCCCAAGTTTGTCAAAGTCTCACCACAGGCTTTAAATACTTCCTGTTAACAGATGAACTTGCTATGCAAATCTAAACCTAGACAAGGTTGCATAGTGTTATCAGATTATATGCACACAAAAGAAATAAGTCACCACAAAACAGGCTGTTTCAGCTATAAGAATAGTACTTATATTTAATTAAAACAAGTTTTGATTGAAATATATTTGCAGTCAACTTTTAGTTCATAAAGCTTTTAGTTCAACTGATTGAGTTTTTTTGGTCCATTAAGGGTAAAGTTACTTTCCTTCCAAAATAAGATACTAGAGCCAAGAGTATCCAAAGTAACTCTTAAAAGCAGAAGTCTTTATAGTCAGAGTTCTCAGATGTTTGGTCCTAAAAAACCTTCACTTCTTAAATAATGCACTTCTAATTCTGCAAAAGCCAATCAAGGTAGTAATTTTGCTATTTTACTCAGTCTTTCGTTGAAGTTTGTTCTTTTCTGGTTGAAAGAAGTGTTTTTCAAGAGCGTTGACCAATTCATCTAGCTCCTTCTTCAGCTGTTCAACATCACTGGAAAACAAAAATCACACAAACACAGAAAACAGTGAAACAATGGAAAAGCTAAAACGTATAGTTTTAGTATGAGGAATTTTAAAATCTAAATCTTTTAAATTGTTGCATTGCAACAAACATTTTCTATTAATGCTAAAAGTCTATACATTTGATTTCTTATGGAAATGCACTGATGATCACTTTCAACTGATATGCATGAAAACTATCTGGAAACATATCTCCACAATATAATCTAAAGTAGTATGGCCAATTTGAGTTCAGAAGATCTTCTATTACTAAATGTAAGTGACTGGAAGTGTAATTTTTATACTTGTAGCACTATTCTTAGATGAGTTTTCATCTGTGAAAAGATATTACTTTCATTATATAAGTTAATAATTATCTTTAAGATTGTATGATTTCCAAGGCTACTGGTTAAGGATATAATTACTAAACATAAAAGGGTCTGAAATATATTAGAACATTTTATATTTGATTAAATAATTTTAAAGCAACTATGTATGTAAAAAAGGGGTGAAAATATTTGCATTTATTTAAGGCAGAATGTTTTTCCTGATAGTGTTTTCACTGAATGTGAAACTGACTTCAAAGAAATTTCAGTGACAAGAATGTGTCAAGAAATTTTGCAGAGTTGAACCTTTATACAAATACATTCATTAAAATGACTTTAGTAATATTATTTGACTGTGGAGAGCTCTTATTTCTCTAAAACAATACCAAAAAGCCACACAGACTGTTACACCAAATGTACTGCTGTACATGACAATACCTGTTTCCAGGGGGTGCACAAAGTTCAGAATAGTATTTGATCTTTGGTTCTGTCCCACTGGTTCTCATTGTGGCCACTCCTCCATTAGCAAAAGTGAATGTTATCATTTGGCTGCTTTTACTAGTAGGAAGTATCTAGAAATATTAAGAATATTTTTTAAAAAAACTTGGAAGAGACTATATATAAACCCATGACTTGATGTTAGATAGTATGACAAAAGCATCAGCTAAAATTATAGTTTAGTTCTGTTTTCTTCAATGTTGCAGTCTTGAGACCACAAGGACAGCCTTGCCCTCAGCCTGGAGTCTGGTAGAACTGCATCACTGCTAGGTAGCTCATTTCAAATCTAGACAATTTTTTACTGTAATAGAAGTTGAGCTGTCATGGCATTTCCCAGGGGGGAAAGGAAATGGAGATTGTGGAAAAACAGAATCTAAAGCCACATCTTAATAGACAGTTTAATTTCCACTCACAAGAAAACAATGCAGATTGCTGTAGCAAGGCAGCAAGATCCTCCTACTGCCCTTCACAAACTGTCATCTTGGAGAGAAAAACACACCACAAAACCTAACAACCCAACACCCACTTGGCTTCACTTCCTTTCACCAAGGCAAAATAATCATCACCAATCTAACTTATTTTATGACTCAGTATGTAAATATGTTTAGTGTTTCTCCACAGAATGTTTTATGTATGTGTATATACATCACATATGATTTACATGTAATTTAGAAAGATACTTACAGCCTTTTGATCTGGCTGGCTGCTGTCATACCCAGTAGTTAGATCCCTTATTCCAGAAACTTTAAATCTACCACAAGATTTTGGGTATGTGTTTTTTCCATCAAAATTTCTAAGGTTGTCAAAAAGCTGTTGAATAACTTTAGGATCATGGCAGATGAAATACGAAGCTTTGGTAATATGGAAGCCGTATCTGTGAAGATGCAATATTAGTGAATCCAGGAAGCAATGTTCTTAAGAGTTGTACACCAGACACACTATGCAACCTTCCAAAAAGCAACACTGTACTCATGCTCACCCAACTGCAGCATCAGTTCTCGCCCTCACAATTTTAAAAAGGTCTAAACAGCTTAATTATCCCATTTTACATACTTTAAATAAACTTCTGTGCAGATGCCTTTTATTTTTAATGATGAAAACTGAGAAAGTTTACAGCAACACCAGAAAAAAAAAAAGATACCATTATTGCCTTGAAGTGCTCTAACCACCATAGGAAGGGAAAGAGAGAGCTTGTTTGAGTGGATTCCAGCTGACCTTTTCTAAGTAAAACAAATTCTAGACTGGTTTTTCCAATCACACTTCACTGAAGTGTTTCTACTCTCCCATTAAAGTGTTTTTACTAAACCAAACTGTTCTGAACTTTGTCTCTCTACCTCACCTGTTTTCTGCCAGGTAACATGATGTATCGAAGACAAATGACCTGGTAACACTGACTTTTCAAAATATCATGTTGGTGAGAAACATACAAGCCTGGACTGGTTGTTCAAATGAGCTCTTGCTACAGATCACGACTTGATAAATATCCCTGATGGCAGTGAAAATCTGAGGGGCAGAATCTTCATTAGTATGAGGATGTTCATGCTAGAAATCCGAATGTCTTCTTAAATAGGGCCATGTTTATACCTAAATGGATATCTTGAAGGTTAATAGTAGTTAAATTAGTCTCATGAATTCAGTAAGGGAATTAACAAAACCTATCCTCTATCTGAAAGAAGTGATAAGCCTACTAGGACCGTGTCCTTTTCCTGGTCTGCATTTACTTTGAGACAGATTCCCTTTGTACATTTCCAGAAACAAAACAGTTTCTTCTGCTTCAACTGTAACTCACAAGGCAAATCTGACAAAAAAAGTAAAGTAGTAAGAAGTAGAAAACTGCAACTCTCTATTAGCCAAAAACAAAAATCAAACACACACAAAACAATTCCCCAAAACAAAACAAGAACCCTCCTTCCAGCTCATTATCAAACAACAGTTTAATAAGGCAGATTTATATCCTTCCCTCTATCTGTAGCTTTGCCACAAAGAGTCACTATGTGCAGTGACATCTTACAGACTGCTTTTATGCTAAAGCAGCTCTGAGTCCTCTTCAGTGGCTGTGTACACAGCAGCACTGTGGCACAGCTCAATTCCACGCAGTCAAGTATTCTGAGGTCAATCTGAAGCAGGTGCTTATTGTATTAGTATTTAAAAAAAACAATTAAAAAACCTCAAGCCAGAGGTTGAATATTCAATTCTTGAATATGCACTTCCAGCTAGTAGCATTTAAGGGAATTCTCACATCAGATGCTGTATTTGCTGCTCTAGGTATGAATTCCTCTTTCATGCTTTTATATCACATAATTTATCTATGCAGTGTAAGCAAGTCTTTTCCACTTGATTCCTTCCTAAAGAGACAATGAAACAAGCATGGCTAGTGCTGCACACAAATGAGAACTCAGGATGGGCAAAACAAGCAGCACAAAGGCTGGAGAGTTTTCCACGAGTCTCTTTGCAGGTTCCACACTCCCTTGTTAGTGTCTATGAGACATGAAGAGCTGGAGAGTATCAAACAGCCTGTGCTGCTCCCTCCTTTAAAACAAACAACCCAAAACCTCTACAAAAACCACTCCCTGCCTCATGAAATTCAATATTCATCTTTGCTATTGATTTCTTTGAACCCATTAAAAAAGAACAAAAGAAAAAGAAGTGGCTCAAATCAAAAGCTCTCAGAGGGATACCCGGCTGTATACAGCCAAGAGTAATGGCCAGTCACAGCACTTCTGCATAATCAGCTCAAATCTCATTAATCAGGAGCAGAAAGAGAAAAGGACAACCAAAACTCAACAACAATAATCTATTAAAAAAAAAGACAGAATAATACAATAAAAAGCCTAACTTTAGAGCCAACTAGAATTAATTTAATTGTAAGTAGCCCTGCAAGGACAGGAGCAAGCTGGCTTCTATGTATATCATAAATAAGCCAGAGCTACTTAGACCCATTCTGCCATCAACATTTTTGAGTGTCTGGCTCATTTAAGCAGGAAGAAGCACTATGATCTCTACAGCTCAGCAATACAGCTGGCCAAAAACCTGCCCAATTTTCTGTAAAAGGACCCAAGTGCAGAACTTCCCAAAAGGAAAAAACCTTTCAGAAAAACACCACAAAGATCCCATTACTAATAGAGAATTAGTAAGGTAGTTATTATTATATTTAAAATACCTTAAAACAACACAAAACAAAGTCATAAATATATTCATGTCCACAAGGCAGAAACACTTTCTCAATATTACTATTAGCACAGAATTGTCTTATTAGTACAATAATCCACATTTTATTTCTTTATCAACTATAGGCTGCTATTGAGTCCCTATTAACCCCAGTATGTGAAATTGAGAAAATATGAAAAATAAAAAATTAAAATTGAACTCACTCATCATAGACAGCTTTCAGCTGCTGAGACAAAGACAAATTCCTGGTTGCCAAAAAGCTGGCCATCTCTGCAGTTATAACAGCAGCACTGACACCATCTTTATCCAGAACAGCAGGACAGCACATATACCCTAAACAAGGAACATTAGATATAATTAGACACATTTTAACAGGAAATAGGAAGGGGAGGGAAGGTTAGCCAAACAGGCTAACCTGTTGAAAGGAGAAATGCACATTACCACAGTACAGACATTTTAGAGTCAAACCAAAAGTATGAGAAACTGCATCTTCTAATCAGTGTTAATTTTAATAAGTAAGGTATTTAAAGGAATTTCAAGACAGAGATTTACATCATATCAGTGCCACATGCTCCCAGGTCCTTATGGAGCTTTCTAGATAGAGAAATGCTCCACTGCAGGAACAATGCAAGTATAGCAGTGTCTCAAATGTGATTACTTTATATAGTAGTGTAAGGTAACACTAATAATTATGTGTGAAATTAGCCACATTTTCTCTGGTTTTCAGGTATTGAGATACTTAAATAGCATTACAGCTTTACAATTTCCTCATAATGAATTCACAACTTTTATTTGTGGCTTTCAACCATGGCTTTCCAGTTCACAAATGTAATTTGGGGTAGTTTTTACTTTATTTATTCTCATTTACACTGAGCTTAAATCTGTCAGGTAAAAAAGCTCAAGTTCATGTCTGAAAAAATGCATTTGTTTCTTTTTTTTAAAAAAAGTTTATGCAGAATTTGCAGTCCAAATCTGCAAAACCATGCTACTGTAGATATATCCTCCTAGCTCACAAACTTTGTGCTAAGCAGAGATACAAAGGTTTTAAAAACTAGTATCAACTAGCCAAATAGATAAGTATCTGTTACTCACTGGAAATACACCCATTGTATTAACACCCTTATGTTGCCATTTTAACTTTTTTTTTTACATTTTACTTCATTACTGAGACGCTAACAGAGCACTGGCAAAGGCTGCCCACAGAAATTGTAGATTATCCTTCCCTGGAGATATTCCAGAACCATCTGGGCCCAATCCTGTGTAATATATACTACGACACCCTGCTTGAGCAGGAAGGTTGGACCAAATGACCTGCAACATCCCCTTCCAACCTCACCCATTCTATGACTCTCTGCAATTCTGTCTACTACTTTTTGCAGTAGTTCTATTTTCACTATTTTGCAAGATATGAAAACATAACATTCTGTCTCTTACCTATAGCCTCCTCAAATGCAAAAAGAACAGCTTTCCCCTGGTCCATGAGCTGTTTGGCACGGTTGCCCATCCACTTGAAACCTGTCAGTGTTTCCTAGGGCAGTGAGGAGAAATCAAAGGCATTAAAAAGAAAAGCAATGTTTTACAAAGATATGACACTTTGTAGGAAAGATACTAAAAGCACATGGAATAATGTGTAACATGTTGCTTACCTCAAAGTGAAAACCTTCCTTTAGTGCAATTGCTCTCAGGATTTTGGAAGAAACAGTACTGGATAACATGTAGACATCTTTAATGGCACGAGTATCCCTACTGTTATTTTTCCAGCAAGTGAAGATCCACCAGCCTAAAAGAGCTCCTAGTTCATTTCCAGAAAACACTTTCCATTCACCACTAAGGCAAAAAAAATATTAGAAAGTACATGAAATCAAAGGATAACACTGGGGGTAAAAAAGAATCTATTGGTTCTTCTATAGATGAATATTAACAAATAAACCACTGCCTTGGAATTCCACGTAACAGTAACAAGGTATCATGTGTTCATAATGAACAAACAAAAAAAATTCCTCCCCCAAAGTATTCTGAAACTGTTACCTTTCTTCTCCATCATACACATAAGCTTTTGCTGTTACCCAAAGACATTTCCAACATATTTTAAGTAAAACAGAAATGTTCAGCATACAAATTATAAACGCAGTGATTAAGACAAGCACAGAGACACAAAAATGCAGGTCTCAAGTGATCAGTATTTTTAGTTGACCTAGTGACAAACACTTTTAATTTAATCACAAATACATCAATTAGTCATTGGGAAGATTGGGAAAAATCTTAAATGTGTATAAAAGATTAATATTGATGTGTTGCTAGAACAGGAAAAAAAATGAAGAAAATAAGAAAGACAAATGGAAAAATTGCCAAAAAAATTCCCAGTCACAAAAGGGGACAGAGACACCTCCAGACTGACAAAACCAAGACCTACAGAAACAGTACCTGTTGTGAAAGAGAAGCAGACTCAGTCTCCTGCATTTATTGATGCCAACAGGCACAAAGCAATGCACAGCGGCAACTTAGTGTAAGAGTGCCAAGAGAGTATGCTCTACAGGAGGTTCTGTCAAAGAAGAAGTACAGATACTGTAGAAGCCTGTATTAATATTTGATTAGTGTATGAAAAGCTACGGCAGAAGTCTGAGAAGACGCAGGACTGGAAGTTAGGAGACAACTAAGACTGGCTAAACAATGAGCGTAGAGGTAGCAGAATGAGAGCACCACACTCTCACTGGTAATGGATGCAATAAACTAACACCCCCCTTCAGGTTTCTGGTAGCTCAAAATTTTCAGACAAAAAGCATGAGTGATTTTGCATTCTTGTTTTAACCCATCATAACTAGCATAATATGAAACTTTTTATACCCTTTCCTCAATGCCGAATTGCCAACTGAGGCTGGCACAGACCAAAACCATTGAAATACGAACCCTCCAACTAACACTGTCCAAGATACAGCAGAGTGTCCACAGAAGACCATTCTCCTTCCAAAGGCAGAGAAACTTCCTTAGCTCATGCTGTGAGGCTAATGAATTTAAAAGCACCCCAAAACCCCAAAGAAAATACTGCTACTTTTAAAGCTACTGCTTTAGCTTTTCTGGTTATCTGTTGAGCAAAATGGGTATTTGCACTGTCTCCTTTAATTGGACTTTTGAAATTTGTCTAACTGATACAGATTCAACTATTTAATTCATCCACAACCACTGGGGATATCAAGCAGATGCCCATATCATCCCTTAGGTACCAAAGACTGTTGCCATGACTTTACATCCCTCTTCTGGCTCTCATGCACAGGGAATTCATATATGCTGGCCCAGCAGCAGATTTTTTTCTGCTCCTCTCTAAGCTGAAAACCTTGAAGCTTATTTTTACTAAGGATTTTTGGTTTATAACTGCTCAGATTAGTTTCTGCTTTAGCAAGGTAGATAAAGGAGAAACACCACTATTTGTAGATATGATACCAAGTGCTTGAACTTCAGCTTTCTTTTATTAATCAGATAAAACCACAATATAGAAATGTAAACAATTGTAGAAGTACAGGATATCAGAGGGCATGAAATAAGGGGACAGCTATATTGAGTCAGAACTATAGGCTACATTTCGCAAATATGAACAACTTACGGTTAGCCCCTGACTGAGCAAGTTTGTCTTTTGTGATCCCCTTCTTTGACTGGGTATGCAAAGATAAATAATGCACATATAGGTGGTTCTTGAAGGGGAGAGTACAAATGACTACACTGAAAAGTACCAAACTGTGAAAAACTTTAAGGTGAAATGCAAATACATAACATTATGTAAAGAAGTGGGAAACTGAGCAAGAGAAGCACAAATCATCTAATGATTAGTAAAATGTTTGGTTTTACAGGATTTGAGAAAGAAGATACTCATACTAAAGAACAAGAGATTATCAGGGAACTATACAGAGTCTCCTGAATCCAAGTTACTGTTTAATAAACCTAGAATGAAAAAATGTTTATCAGTCTTATGTGAAAAAAATCTAACTGAAAACCTACCTTTGAAAAGTTATAGCACAATAACAACAATTCACATGCTTCTGTGTATGCCTAAACTACAGCAAGTGTCAACTATTTATTCAGGCTTCTGTACACTGTCTAATACTGATCATTATTTCATATCCTGTCTCTACTGTGGTCTGCTTCATACCGTCTTCTCACATTTCTGTGTGTTTTCAATCAAAGAAATTATTACTGTGACTATTCTTCCTCTGCAACACAAGTAGCAAGAATTCTCCAAATGAGCCTAACCTTGGGAGTAAAAAATGTCAATGGTTTGCATTACTTTATTGCCATACCTCTCTTGTTTCTCTGCCACTGCCAGTCGATCAGCATCAGGATCATTTGCTAAAATGATTCTTGCCCCATCTTTTTCAGCCAAAGCAAAAGACAATGTCTGGAAATGTGGCAAGCAGGACCAGATGAGTGTTAATATTCCCAAATAATATTTTCACTTTCTTTATAGGTTTTAAGTAATTTTCCCAATTTATTTAATCTCAAACACCCAAAATCATTATTGTCTCTCAAAAAAAACTTCTAGCCTGGCAGCAGAAAAACATAGTCAGGACATTTAACTTTACCTACATTATTCCACTTCTGTAGCCCAACTTAAAAGCTACCTAGATTTAATGGGATCCTTCAATAATAAAGCGTAACAGAAATAGTAGCAGAAACTCTAACCACCTGTCAGGACTTCTCCTGCTCCCTCCTGGTGTTGTGTCAGAACAAAAGAGTAGAAGCCTTCCAAAAACAAATTAGAAGATTTTTACTATTATTTTTTTTAAAGTAACTATCACTTTGTCCCATGTGCAGATCCTGCCCGTTCTGTTAGAGCACAGAACAAAGTAGTTGAAAGTTATAGCTAATTACTACCTGACTGGTTCAAAGAGAGTTATGTCAATGAAAGGATACCTGATGAAAGGATACCTAATGAAAGCTAACGCTTCACTAAATGTAAGGCTATGAAACAGATTAAAAATTGACCTTCCACCAATATCTACAGCTGTGACTTCTGGCAAAAAGGAAAACACTGAAAGACATCACAACTATTAAGAAAAAATTAAATCTATTTACCAGAACACCTTTGCCTTCTTCAGGATTTGGATACTTCACTGTGGGAAAGTCTGGATCAGGATCTTTCTGCTCCGGAACAGCAAAAGGAGGGCTAAGGTCAAATGCCTTGAATGCCAACTGCACAAATTTATGTCCTACGCCATGCACAGAAGTATGAACAAATTTCAGGTTTGTTTCCTTGTTTATATTCCTGAAATAAAACAGGTTAACAGTAAACTTGGACATGGAAGACTGTTCTGCACAAAACTGACGATGTTTGGAAACAGATACAACTCAGTATTCTATATTACTGTTAAAATAATGAATTAAAGGAGGTCAGATCTTAAAAGCAATGGCTTGAAAATTGGCTTAGCCTAATTTTTCAACAATATGAGTCACTCTTGGCATCCAGTGTCCTAATATGTGCAAATCACTGGAGTAAGAAATACAGTACAGTCTACACATCCCAAAGAAGTCAAGTGAAAAACAAATACAACTGACTAAAGAGACTCTGCATCCCCAACTCTAGCATTTAAACCACCCCCAAAAACTGTGAACACAGTGAATCAACAGCAGCCTGCCCAATTTGAGCACGCTAATTTTTAGGAAGTAAAAAGCATTGGGCATACGTAAAATCATGCAAACTCCTAAGGAGACACTTAATTCCAGTTCTGAAAAAGCAGCGTAATAGCCTCAGCTTTCTAGTAACTCCTGACTGTTTTTAGCAAGAGTAAGAACATGATTACTGGTGCTTAAAATTTCTACATAAAATAAGCAGATCTAAAAGGTTGATACTCATCTACTACATAAATAAATTCTAACTGTTCACCAAGAGGAACATCCACTTCATTTTGCTGAGTAACGATTTTACTGAACAAGTGATAGGAGTAGGCTGCTGTAAGGCACCCAAGGCTATCAGGAGTACAAGCAAGGCTGGAATGACAGAGCAAGACCTTCTTCATCCAGAACTGGCTTAACAACCTGGTTCACTGTCTCTCTGAGAATCTTGTTTTAAGGCTGGTGGGCTGTCCATGCCAGCTTACCTCCAGCAGCCCCAGTCTTGCTGTGACATTTGGCTGATGCATGGCCATGAAAATACATGGAGATATCATCAGAAATTTGCTCACTTTGCTGTATTAGACTTCTGCCAGGACAGCTTTATGAGCTGGCTTACAACACCACCACACAGCAACCACCAGTGCAACCCCAAAAGATGACAAAAAGGTACAAGCAGAACTGGGTCATGGCAGGATTGTGGCCACCCTCACTTCCATCAATTTAAACTGCCCTGCTAACACACTAGATGGAATATCCTGTATTCTTAAAGAAATTAACACCAGTCACCTGTAAAAGCATTGTTTCTGTATGTCTTTGAAATACTCCTTATTGACCATGGCATATGGATCATGAAGTAGTGGGCTGCTGTCAATCAGTCTGTCATCCCAAGCCTGAGGCCACGGTTCTTGGTTCTCCTCAATAGCCTGAGAAATTCCTTTGTCATGAGGGGAAATGATCTGAGCACCGTTTTCCCAGTAAACCTAAATAAAAAAACAGGTAAGTGATTATTTGATCATTAATCTTGTAAGATAGTTTTATTATGTTTTTTGTTGGTTAAGGTGCAGTAAATTCACTTGAGTATTACAGTAAATTAGGCTTAGGTATACCCAAAGTATTCTGTTCATATTCTCAGTGTTTCTTCTCACATCCCATTTTTATTCTATTAAAAAAAAACCAGTTTAATTTTATCAAAAGATACCAAGATCCATAATGAAACACAAAACAAGGCCCAGTCATTTACTGAGAAAACTTCCATTTTTGTATTTTGGAAACATTCTGTATATGACTGCCCAGCTGCTGAAAGACTGGTGCACAGGCAATTCAGCTGTGTTTTTTTCAGTGGATAGCAGTGTTTTCTAGAGTGAAGATTTTAATTATATTATTAGTTTAACATGATACTAGCTTTAAATACATAGAAGAGACAGAGAAACAAGTAATTAATTTAGTCTATACCACAATAGGAACTATATACAATTGCATTTGTTTCTCTACATGGAAAAAAAAAAAGACAGAAAATAGATCACATTAGAATACCTTGTAACCATTGTCTTGTTTTGGATTATGGGAAGCAGTAACCATAATTCCAGCACAAAGCTTCAGATGAGTTACTGTGTATGGCTGTAACAAGAGAAAGTTACTTGAACTAGAATATGCAACATATTATATATTATTTCTTCTCTTGCATATATAATACTTCATAATATGAAAGTCAGGATGTGATTCATACACTCTGACTCCCTAAAGCAGAAACTAAACAGTACTTGCTCCACCAGACTCCATGTGGCTCAACTTCAGCCCTTGTTTTTTCTTGTGCATTTTTCCAATTATATGTTATAAATGTTTAGCCCTTGTTTTTCTTGTGCATTTTTCCATTAACACGTTATTAATGTTGTTCCAGATGCTTTGTGAATCTCTAGTGTATTTCTAGAAGGAAGCCAGATGCACATGCTGCCTACTGTGGAATGACTTGAGGTACCCGAGGCCTTCGAGGGTGCCAAGTCTGTTGGGGTAATGACACAAGTCAGCACGGAGCAGAGAATTGCAGCTCAAGCAGTCTCATCCACACTGTCTTTTGGGAGCAGCCTGGGGAGCAACTACTCCATCGGGGTTCAAAGGAGAATTGTTTTGGAGAGAGCTCATATAAATTAGCCCAAAACAGATGGAGTGAATTAAAAATGAAGCATTATTCATGAACACAGGTCAAATTTGTGTTTACTCCTGGCTCTTTAATTAATAGTGAAATGCAATCAACTGCAGTTCTTGCAACACCACTTTAAACTGCACTATGAAGAATTTGACCCTAAATCTACAAAAAATTGTATCAGTATAACAATGCTATGTAGAAAGTCTTTATACAACTGTGTTCTGTTTGCAATCCTCACTGGAGCAACTGGTATAGGCAGAAATTATTGCTTTTAGGACAAGGGCCAAGAGCAGGGCTTTTCTGTGTTGCTCTGGAGACACCTGGTGTTCTAATGGGGGCATCGTGGACACAATTCAACAACCCTTCTGGCAAAACATCACTGCACTCCAACAACTTGCTATTTTGGATTCAATACCTGCCCTTGCCCCTCCATCCCTCAAAAAAAAATCCAGCCAAATGTGAGTGTATCTTTAAGACTCCACAGCAATCTGTTGACAATCCACATTCTCCCTTCTTTTCCTATGGATGTTGTAAACTATACCTAGCTAAATAAGTACAAGACTCTGTGCAGGAAAAGCTTAAAAATTAAGAACTGGTTTGTGTAGTTATCCTTGATTTAAATAATGCAAGGTATCTGACAGAATTTGTGTACATTTAAAGCAGATAAAGTAATAAAAAGATATAAAAAAAACCTACCACAAAGGGAGTTGGTATTATATCAGAGAATAGATAAACCGGAACTCCCTGACTGATGAAGGTATTGGCAGCAAGTCTTGCAAATCTAAAAAGGAAGAAAAGATACCATGGGAATATGTTCATTTTCTTATCTATTAGTTTCCTAGAAATCACAGCTTTTCCTCCTACCTTAATGCAATTACAAAATCCCAACAAAAACACCACCACTTATCCATATATGTCAATTATTGTACAGACCCAATTTAAATGTGTTCCCTCACTATTCCCTATAGACCAAGCACAACTCTAAGAACTGCTTTGGCATTTCCAGTATGTAAGAATACTGTAAATCCCACACATTAATTCACTTTACAGAAAGAAAATACAACTGAAGTAGATATAAATCCATCATGGATCACACAAGGTATCTACAAAATACTAAACACAAAACCTAAGAAGTACCTTTTGCTACTACCTCCGCTGGAAAGATGAGCACGAGCATCAAACCCAATCACAACTCCTCTCTTTTTCAGGTCACTGAAATTCTTCTCGAGGTATCTGCAAAATCCCTTAAGACAACAACAAATCCACCTCATTAACCCAATCTTGATGTTTAATTTATCATCACATTAAGATAGTTGCTAAGATGCTGATGTCTTAGGAAGCTGAGCACACATAGCATCTCACTGAACTGCTCTGGGATTCAGCTTGTCCAGGACCAATAAACACCAAGAAATACCAAAAACCTTCAAATCAATATTGCAAACCTGGACAGCATTTAAGTACTTTTTAAAATATCAGAATCAACTCCAAAAAGGAACAAGTAACACAATTAGTCTGAATTGCATGTTTTGAGAAATGATTCAGCTGTCACAGGTCTCACATGAGGAAGAGAACAGCTGGCCAGAGTTTCAGGTTTTTAACCAAATCTCACCCTTAATAATGACATCTCTTTAGCACATGATACATCACCACTCCAGGCTGCAGTTATTCAAGGTTGTGGGCTTTTTCCCCAAGTAGATCTACTTTAGGACCCATGTATGTATACATACCGTCACTGCCTTTATGTAAAACCATGTCTAGGACACACAAAGCTTAACCAAATGTTGGTTGCCTTTGGGGTTTTTTTTGCAGTTGTTACAACAGCACTGTTACACTTGAGCTTAACTGCAGCTGTGTACAAATTAAATAGCAGATCAAATACGGAAAGTAACTTCTTTTAATGGTTTAATAGCTTCTCTCTGCTTGTTTTCAGAGATCAGCACTCAGCTAATAATTATAATTTAAATTACTTCTGAGAACTGGAAGAATAGGAGAGAATTTGTACTTCCATAGAATACTCATTTGCTTGCCATAAATCAGGCTCTTCCATTCATATACACAACCAGTTAAGTGAGATAAAGTGCTGAACACAATACCTGGGTTGTCTGGATAATAGTCAAGTCATTCATGTGGGAAATCCCTGCTCCCATGGCAGCTCTGAGCCCTGCTGTGCCAAACTCCATCCGCGAGCCAAAGAATTTCTGCAGTTCTCCGGCATTTCCTTCCGCAAGCAATTGTTTCACGATTGCGTAAGTTTTTGGATTCTGTTGATACAAAATTCAGACATTCTAAATGAGGTTTTGTCTTAACAGAACTGACTTTCTGTCCCAATCTCTGGGTTTCAGTATCAAAACATGGCACACAACTTCAAGAACACCAGAACTCATGCTGCCTTATTAATTTTAAATCAGTACAACCTCAAGTATTACTTCTTTTAGATTTATCTCCTTAAGTGAACATGCTACCTGGACAGCAATGTGTGTGTGTTTGTGTGTGTGTGTGTGTGTGTGTGTGCATGCATCACAATTTGGGATGTTAAAAGATTTCCAAGATGTCAATTTTAATGTTTTCTATTTTTAAAAACAAAACAAACAAAAAGCAGCACTTCCATAGTTCAGAGATTTTTTCCTCATCACAACACAAGAACTACACTAAACATTTAAGAAAGTAAGTTAATTATTAAAAAGTATTTGTTATTTCTATAGCACTATATGTAGAGTTTAAAACAAATTAAATCATAACCTTGTCCCAAGACTGGCTAACACCAGAGGTAGCAGAAAAACTAAGCAGAATAGTTTTTATTATCTATAGATAATAGATATTCTTTTTATTATTATAAATTATCTTCTGCCCAATAGACTGGGCAGAAGATAATTTCCAACATATTTGCAGGTAATGCAAATTTGCAGGTAATGCTTGTAAAAATAAGCATAACCCCAAGATATGAAAGGCTTTCTATGAAAGCCTAGAAACTACAGCCAATTTCGTAAATAAAATTATTTGAGAGTGGCAACAAAAACGCCATGTCAGACCACTTGAGGAGTTTCTAACTTTCACTGCTTTTCTTGGTATATTGCTTCCACAGATTCTCTATTGCTAATTACTCTTTTTGTTTCCAGACTCAGGGAATTAGCAAACTTCTGTATGCCTCAACTTTTCAATGTTATGAGACTTGTGAAGTTCAGTATTTGATTTCTTGAGAACTTAGGAACCAAGAGGACAGATGGCAGGTGGCAGACTCCTGACAACAGGATTATCTGGAGAGGCAGCAGGTTACTCACTGCATGAGTACACACACTTTACTCTGGAGTACAAAGATTCTCATTTCCAAAGGGACACAAACTTTGATTTCTAGGCAATTAAATGAACGCATAAAAGTCACAGACTTTACTATTTCCTGGATGACGTAGGTATGCTTACAGCATATCATTCTAGGCAAAAAAGGAAAAAAAATTAAATGTAAAACCATATATCTTCTGCAGCTTCAGCAAATGCTGCAAACACAGAGAGTAGTAGGCATGTGAGTAAGTTTGCATACAAAGGTATAAATATTCTGCACATCAAACAAAGACCAGAGTTGGGATGTCCTAACCACTGACCTGTGCACCCACTGCCACAGGACAAACAACATAGTTTAAATACATACTGAAAAAGCTAAAGAGCCTTTAGTGCTAATGAGCAAGCTGCATACTGGAGAATAAACTAAAGAATTTAAAAAAAACATCCAGCTTCTTGAGTGCAATAAACAATTAGGTACCCCAGAATTACTGATTTCCAGTGCAAAAATTACCAATTTACCAGTCCAAGAATGTTGTACTTGACACTTCCTTGTAGGCAGCTTGACACAATTATCTATTATTATTGGATAATTACATTCTGTAAGAATAAATATAATTCTATGTTGTTATAGAATATGTAGGGCAGCATACCTGAGTTTAGGCTGTTTACAAGTTGACGTCAAGTTTTTGCTGTAACATCAGGCCTATGTCTCAAAGGTAAAGCCTGAATGACACCATTTGCATCTAGTTTTGTACACTGCCTTTTAATTTCTCTGTGTGAGCTTTGTGCACACAAGTCATCTCTTAATACTGAAATGAGCATGTTTTTAGGCAGATACCACACACATTTCTACAGGTGTTTGATAGACTAGAAGCTGTAATGCCAATGCAGAAGGACATCAGGAGCATCCTGCAGCTCTCATAGCCTAGGATTTTTTTGTTTGTTGTTGTTAGAGGAATTTCCCAGGTTTAGTATCTACTGTGAAACTAGAGGGATCCTCCAGATTTTAAAGTCTGGTTAAATGTACATGTCCAGGGGGCTGCTCAAATCTTAAGCGTTTCAGTCTATATAATTTTCTAAAGAAAACTTGGTTGCATTAATTTAGTTGTTCCCCACTGCCTGCCTCCACCCCACACCAAATAATGGTAAAAGCCAAGCCAAGTCTGTTCAATATGGCAGAAGGATTTTTCTAGAACTACTATTATAATTGTTTATAGCTATTTTCTCCTAAGAATTTGCCTATTTTTACTTTTGTGGAGAACATTATGTCATTGTACACAGCTAAGTAAAAAACTAATCTTAGTTTTGGCTTTTTCTTCTGCCTAAACAAACTCTTCACAGCATCTCTACCAAAGATGGACCAAATTGTATCAGAAGGATGAAGTGCTGGTTTTTCCCGTCTAATTGATTCTCTCAGGTTATGCTTTTTCTGCTCTCAAATTAAACCAGATGTGAGTATGGGAGTACCATTTTCTGTGAATACAGTGGCAAATGATTTAATACTAAGATAATATCCATTAGTGCAATTAGCTTGAACATCACCTGGTAACACTCGAGTTATTTACTTTAATCTACACAACAGGAAGGCCCAAAGAGTTATCATCAGTAAAGTAGTCCCCACAGGGTTTTACAGGAGAGGAAAAACTTCTGACTAAACAGATTTTATTTTTACTAAAACCAGAAGCTACCTTCCATTCATAATTCTGTGACTCATAATAGAAAGAATAAAAGATATGCTATTACTGTAATGAACAGAGTGATGAAAACAGCCTGGTGACAAGCACAGTAATTGTCATGTAGGTAGAAACTTCCAGTTAGGTCAGCAGGACCGTGATCAGCCATAAGGGCTTGCTCTTGCAGATGATTATTTTGTAAGAAACATGGGGCTTATCATCATTAAATATTAACCTATCTCTGCATGTCAAAAAGGAACTTTTTTTAATATCAGAGTAAATGGACAAGGGTTACATCTGATTCTTCTGTTGCTCAATAGAAACATGCAACAGCTCCCTGAGAAATTAAAATACCTCATCATTTTTGAGCAATCAGCAATGGGTATTGCACACTAGTCAATTATTAGTCATGAGTCAAAGATGCAAGTGCTAACAGAGGGCTAAACTTTCAAAAGTAAAGATGCTACAAGGGATACTACATTAGATTTCCAGAAGATTTAACAAAATAATCAGAATAACCAGTTGAAAAGCAAATTATTACACAGAAGACAGGAATATAACTAATGCTGGTCAGGGAAGCTGTGTAAATAAGAGGCTCTAAAACCAAACTAGTTTCTCAAATTCAATTAAACTGGGGAAAAAAGGCACAAAAGCTTATTGTCATTTGATGTGATGCATTAGCATTTCTGAAAAGAAGACTAGTTTGGCACTGCTCTATCACTAATAAAACCAGAACTGGGTAACTGGTCAGTTAAACAGTTTACTGATTATAATGAAAAACCACAAAAAAGCTTGAGGTACTTCTAATGACATCCTTTAGAATCTGGAAAGAATACTAAAAAAGAGAAATATTATATGTTTCCACTGATATTTTTGAAATAAGCAGAAGATGCCTTACCAAACAGGTATGTGTGCTGCACAATACTCAGAAAGCATTGTTGAGTGCTCAGCCCAGGGCAGTCAATTTAGTGACTAAAGGGGAGCAATGGCCAGTGTGTTCCAATACAGCCAAATTAACAAATTATATGAAAAGGGACATTAAAAATGCAAACCAAATGTGCCAATAGAGGTCTGCATCTCAGTGGCACTTGCAGCAGCAAGCAACTACATGACTATTTCCAGAACACCACTATGGCAAAATATTTCTTTAGTTATGTGGAAAACAGAAACACACAGAAGATTTTACTTCTGCATATAGTGCTGTCAAAACCAAAATCAAAGCTAAGTCTCAACAGGAAGGGAAATAACACCTGAAATAAACAGGACTGAGAGCTTCTGCATTTCCAAGAGTTTTTGAAGCGAACCCCCATGTCTTTTGGGATCAATATTGTAGTAAACAAGAATTTGAAAGTACCAGGAGGTTTTTAACACTGAGAGGCAGATAACACGGCAATGTATGCTGGTCTTTAATAATTTAAGTCTACCAACTGCCCTGCGACTGAAGCGGTTCGGAACAATACAGGCCCTTTTGAAAAAGACGTTCAGTACAGCTAAAAGCCAGACAGAGACCAGCCAGGATGTTTCTAAACGAAAGCGGCGGCTACTGCGGCAGGTGACAGAGCCGCAACACCGTGCGGGGGGCGGCAGCGGCGAGGGGCCCCACAGCCCCACCTGCGCCAGCCCCGCCGCGGGGCGGGAGGGGATGGATGGAGGGGTGCAGGGAGAGCGCCCCTTTGTCAGACAGCTCTGAAAGCAGAGCCAAAGGAGCAAACAGGTGCTTTTATCGCACCCCAAACCAGCACAATACAACNTCCCTGCGGCCCGGCGCGGCAGGGTCGGGGCACTCGCTTAGAGCGGGGGTTTAATAATTTTTTCCCCGGGGCGCTGAATGTTGTCAGGTGGGGCTGCGGCTGCCGGCCCGGGGGAGCGCCGAGGGCAGCCCCGGACAGCCCTTGCCCCGGCCCCCGCACTGCGCCGAACGGAGGAGGAGGAGCGTTCCAAATAACAGCGGGAAATCAGCGGTGGACACAGCCACCTCCTCCGCAGCATGGCTGACGGAAGAAAGTAGCGCTGTTGTTAGAAGTGTCACATTCCACGGGCATTGGACTAAGGCGACTGAGATTCCTTTTTTTATAGTCAAGATAAATGAGGGATGGGCTCGGGAGCACTCTAATTTAGGATAAAGATTATAACTAGGTGATCTTTAAGGTCCTTTCTGACCCCAAATGTGCTATAATTCTAGAATTTTCATAGAAATAATGACTTGTACAGATACTTGAAAACCTTTAAAAGTTCATTAGTACATTACCAGAATGCATGTGAACAAGAGAAATGCTACTTGCAAAAATGTTAATACACATCCTTCTGATATTCACTACTGATCAGTCAAATAATTGTTATGATACCCTTACAAAAAAACTGTTAAGATGAAACATCAGAGGAACCAAAGAATAAGAAAATCAGAAAAAAATATGTTGTTTGGCTGCTTTTCTAATAATCTGTTTTCTCTATAGTTTTGATAATGGTCATTTAACCCAGCTCCTCTGGCCTCTGCACCTCTCTGGCTGAACACAAATCTGACCTCAGCTGCAAAATTAGGGAAAAAAAAAAAAAAAAGGAACTGAATTTCACTCAGGAAAATGGACTGTGTTCCATCTGCCAGAATTAAAGAACAGGTTAATATGGCTTTGATTGAATAATTACTATAGCTTATAGCATGGTGCCTTTGAGAGAAACCTGAGCTGCCAAGCTGCTGCTCTGTCTAAACAGTTCCTATAACTAACCTTGTGTTTTGACTGGAATCCCCTGAAGATGCCATGATAAGCCCCTGGTTGATTTCTTACAATTTTTTTGGGACAAACATACAGTCCAGAGAACACTGAACCCTCTTTCTTGCCTAACAAGATTTTTGTCATCAGCTTCCCAAAACAGTAAGGGAAACAGTAGTCTGAGTGCTCTGGAGCTTCAGGATAAGGTGTTCTGGAGGTCTTCCTTATATTTTATCATCCTCTGTTTGAAGCTGGGCTAGACCAGGTGATGCACATCTGCAGGGAGAGCCATAGGGAGTGACTGGGATTTCCCTGTTTAACTCTGCAGTACAGGCCAAGGTAGGGGAAGATCCCTGAGAGTGGTGTGGATGCAGAGCGTGTGTTGCAGGTGTCCTGAGGCTGCTGAGAAATGCAAGATCACTGTGAAGGTGCCATACAGGATGAGCAGATTAATTTGCCAGGGTGCCAAATCATGAATCTGAACTCTTGTAAGGGATATCCTATCCAGGTGCTTTCCAACAGTGCTTCAATGGGAGCAATTGGAGCATCCCTTTTTCCCCAGGTTTAGAGGATGGGGCAAATGAGGAAGGGGCTGGCCTTGTGGAAATGTCACTGAACTTCTACATGCTGATCAAAGGCAGGAAAGAAGTAGCAACAGGAAAAAAGTAATATTTGCTTATGTGAAGAATGATACAGCCACTACAACACTGACTTTGTAAAGCACCACCACAAAGTACTGCCACTGACTCAACCAAAGGCGGTGACAGATTCATGGAACGTGTCCTCTTTCCCTTGAATGCCTGAGGTTGGCTATAAATCAAGCAGGTTTTCTTCAGGATGGACCAAAATGGTTATCAGGATCCATTACTCCATATGAGTAAAGGCTCAGCTGTGTCACAGAAAAACTCTTTCAAAGTTCTTGTCTAATACCTTTTGGGACTGCTCTGAGCAGAGTGGCCAGAACCATGCAACCTGAAAAGTGCCACAATCCTGAAAACTTCATGATCTAATGACACCAGAAGAGGCTGAAAAATGAAAGAATAGTCAACTGCTGCCTGCAGTTGCTGCTGTGATGAACACAGTTTTTCATGAAAACAATGCAGTGTAAATTATTTCAAAATACCACATAAGATCCTTCCTAGTGATTCTTTCAAAAGTGAATTTCCAAGAAAGAATTCAGAACCGAACTTCTAGTATTTCATGAGAAGCCCTAGATGCTGAAGTGGAGAAAAATTGGTTGATTACATGTTAAAAATCAGATAAAACTGAGACATAAAGGATAAAGGGGTTTTCCTAGGTTTTTTTCCCTCCAGGTGTTACCAAACCCCGCTGAAATTGACAAAATAAAACTTAAAAAATCCATTCAATAAACTAAGTACTTGGTTTATTGTACTTGGCTGACTTTATACTCTTTTTTTTGGAACTTTAAATACTGTGTCTAATTTTAATTGGATCTTTTTTGAAACAGGTGGAATCATTACTAAATTCACATTAGTGCTAGAATTTCGGAATGGGGTACTTTGTGGAGTACCTAAAGCATCCATCTCGATCTACACTTTCTGAAGTGAAAAGTTTCTGATGAAAACTGAATGTTACAACTTGAGCTCAGTGTGGCTGCAGCTGCACAGGCTTTTCACACCAAGTAAATGGCATTTGTCTGTAAACTGTGTTAGGCTTTAGCCTTAACACTACAGCACCAAATTGCTTTATTTAACTTGCAGATAGGAAGAGCAATAAATGCGTTAATGGTGCTCATTAATATCTTCAGTCAAGTTTTGAATTTTATGTTATCTGCAACTCTATGTTGTACAGAGGGATTTTACCAATATATAAAAATACCTGAAGGGAGGATGCAAAGGGGCTGGAGCCAGGCACTTTTCAGTGGTGCTCACTGACAGGACAAGAGGCACAGACTGAAACAGAGGAGGTTCCAGGTGAACATTAGGAAATACTTTTTCACTGCGACAGTGACTGAGCACTTAAGGAGGTTTTGGAGTCTTCATCCTTGGAAATATATAAAAGCCATCTGGACATGGTTTTGGGCAGGTGGGTCTTGAGCAGGGAAGTTTGACCAAATGACCTCCAGAGGTCTTCTCCAACCTCAACCATTCTGTGAATCTGAGATGTTGATACATTTTGTAATTCATGAGATGTTGTATGTTCTGGCAAGGAACCTAAATTTTTCATTGCTGACTTCTGCAGTATTGTGATACAGCTGTAGAGAAAATTTGTGAAATGCTAACAGCAAGTGAATGTCACAACCAGGGATATTTTCTTGTTGTATGTACAGATATTACATATTTAAACTCTTCTACCCAGTTCCCCCATTTTCAGTATCCTTTTAGTGCATGATTATTCTCCATTTGCAGCCAGCCGGGACATAACAATTGCTATTTGTGTTACCTACAGAAATAAAAGGACTAAGGATTATAGAATATTACTGATGACAAGTTAAAGTTAGCTTTAGGTTCTCAGAGCTTAGAGTACCTACTTGTCTTAGCTTCACTACTTTAAGCAGTCTGAAAATTTAAAGGTATTTTATTAGTTTTCACTTTCATCACTAACTTGTAATACTAGTGGGGGGAAGGAGAGAAAAAAGCTTTGATTCTACAGCACAGAGTGACTGGGAAACTGTGGTGCACATTGCACATTTCAAAAAGCACATATAGCCCTCAGAAGAGGATGTTGTCTTAAATAAAGCACTGCTCTTGTAATCTGATCAGAGGGGAGAGGGAAGCAGGGGAAGAAAAGGAAGGATGTGGTGGTAATTGTATTCATGGCTTGAATTTTAGTATTTGTTCTCCACTACTGTTGTCTACCAGCTAACCCAAGGATGCGTCAGATTATTTTATGTTTCCTCTTTGAAATTTCTTTTCCATTGTTTATTGTAAGCTTCTTGTTCACAACTGAAAGTCTTTTATAATTTCCACTGTTTGGCATAGACTCCTGATCTCTGGTAGTCAAGCAGATCTTGGATCCTCTGGCAGCAGAACTACTAAAACATGCTTTTTCTGTCTTGTTCTAGACTGCATTCATTTTCTAGGTTCAAGGATAAATTAACTTAGGTTTGTTCAACACATAGGACAAAGTCAGAGCTAATGACAGTTCTTTTCAACTGCTGCCCTTCTCTTACATCTTCTCTTTTGGTAAAGACCAAAAATACAAGCCGAAGTAAAAAATAAAATTAGTCTGACTAATAAATACATGATCTTGAATTCACCCCTTGTGCAGATGATTTAAATTATGCTGATAAAAAAGAAACATTTGATGTTGTGGTTTCATGGAATTCAAGAGTAATATGCACAGTTTATTTTGACCCAATTCCTTTATGAAAGAAGTGAGTAGGGTGCATTATTTTTATATATGTCCTTCAGTTTGGTTGTGATTACATTTTATTCCCTCCCTAGGTAATTTCCTGGATATCTAGGCAGAATTACCAGGCCTACAACTTGACTTGAGTAACACTGTGCTGTCTGTTACAGAAATGAGGTTGAGAGGGATTCTGACAGTTCTCTCACCCTAAGTAGAGGAAAGCTTTCCTTAACCAGGATTACTTATCCAGAGTAAAAGTAAAAAAATCGAAACTGGTTGCAGCATAAATATACTGGATAGATATTTGCCTTAACAACAATAAGTTATGAGGATTTTCATTACTTGTTATGAAAACATAATGTTTCCCAAAAATGTTAAGCTTCTAAATCCAACTTTAGACTTCTAAGTAAGCTGTTTCTCAAAAGTGCTGAACCTGCAGCAGTTCCCATTGAATGTTCAGCTTGTAAATGCATGGCTGAGAGGCACGATGGCAATATCAAAGGGGAAAGGCAGTTGCTTCAAAAAAACTGGCACAGTATGCTTTTATAATATACAGCTACACCCCACAGTTTACACCACTAAAGTTGAAATATTTGTTTTACAGACAGCAAAACTGAGCTCACATGCAAAAGATTTATCTGATGTCCTGTTGATGAAGGAAATAGTATGTAAAATTTTGAAAGTTAGTAGAGGCACATTTCCGTTAGAAAGCTGTTCTAAGAAGGCAACACTAAATGGCCTACCTTGTTGTCCCTGAATAAATAAATAAAAAAATCTGAAATTAAGAAACTGACTTTAAAGATGTAGCATCTTATTAATGCAGATTATTTATTCTTGGCAGAGGAGATAAGCATATCCTACAGAAACCATACAAGAACTAAATGAAAAGCTGTACTGAGAAATTCGTACAGTAGGTCTTAAAATGGTCTCAAACAGTTTGGATATTGCACTACAGTACGCTTTTAAAACAGCTTCATTTTTAATGTCCACAAAGTTTTAATTAAAATGAAGCAGAATAATTACCCGCCTCCAAACGCCCAGTGCTTCCAAAGCCGAGTTCAGGCTCATGCAATGCTTTAATGGGCACAGGCTGCCCTCTCGCGGTCACAGCAGGAATAACTACCGCGGTCATCCGCTCCTCTACGTTGAGCTGGAGCTGTGTCCACGGGTCCCGCCTTACAAAAAATTCCCCACGTTTCTGCCAGATAATAATTGTTTGATGATGTAGTGTTAGTATTCCTGTAATTTGGGGCAGAACCCTCCTCTCCTTGTCTTTAGATTTAGACAATCGAAAAGAATGTCAGTGAATTAAAAAATATCTGCACTCTTTCTTATACTGCTTTAATATTCCTATTTCCAGAGTGTTCCAGTATCAAGAAATGAAAAGAAATACTGAGAACGTAATAACACTCTATATTTGGAATATTTTCAGTTATAGACATTTGACCAGACAGACTGATATAAACCTACAAAAGTCAGAAAATGGAAAAAGAGGTTGGGAGAAAGTGAGGACTGAATGACACAAAATCCCAGATGTCAGTAGGGAAGTTCTCCACATGGGTTTCCTGTTAAGCATCCACTGGAAATATTACAGCCCTCAGAAGACAGAAACAACCAGCAATGTAAGTTTTACTTATTTGTAAAACAGGGGAGGGATAACTCAGCAATGCACAAAGGAGCAGAAGTAATCCCTCTTCCCACCATATCCACCATCCTAAATTAACCTGAAAATACTACTATCTCTTACTTGGAAAGACTTCTAAGCAGCAATGTGTGTGACAGGTAAGGATCACATGCCAATGTTTCCCCCGATGATTAAACCACAGTGACTATATTGGAGCTGGTAACCTTTGCAGCTGTTAAAATAGATCTGTGTTCCTATTTTAAGGTACAGAGCTCCTTGCCCTGCAATGCTCAGCTGAACTGATCTAGATACCCAGCCTTATTTATGTGCTGCCTAACTCCAGAAGCAGCTGTGGACTTTGTGACTAGAAAGTAGATCAGTTAGATGTCCTCTAAAAGAGTCAAAGCTTTGGCTGACCCTTTCAAAAGTCACAAAGCTAAAACAGTTAGGGATTTAATGAAGAAACAAGCATGCAATCAGCATGTCCCCACCTTTGCTGAAGCAGAATATTGTGCTTCAGAAAGCCCCTGATTTCACTCAATCGCTCCCAAGTTTTGTTCTCATCCATTCTCATGGGTCCCCTCAAACACACTGTAATGTTGTTTTCACACCAGCTTTAGCAATGATGACACTGACAGTGTGCCAGTTAACCAGCTCTTGCTCCCCTTCCTATTCTGTGTGTTCTCATCACATCTCTGGTTTTTTTCCAGCCCTATCATGGGTCCCACATGATCAGTAAAATTTATTGGTATGTCTCCTAAGAGCAAACTGTTATTCAGACTACTGCTTATTCTTCTGCTAGACTTCTGCTGCTTTTCAATTACAAATTGCATGAAAGGCAGAGTAAAAAGCTACACTGTGTTTAACCACAAACGTGAATCTGTGGCACATGCCAAATCACTAACATCTCCTCATCTGATACAGCAGTTACTCTGAGCTGTCCAAGGGGCTGCTCCTCCTCCTGCATCCTTCTGCCAACCATTCTGGCAGAAAGGCAAAAGGAACAGCTGAGAGGGAAGCAGCATGAAGTACCTACACTAAGTGTAGGGACTGTTAGTATGTGATGGTTTTTTTCTCTCGGTGGAACTTTCAATACTATTTGAGTTGGATTTGTGTTTTGAAAAAGGGTATTTTAAAGGGGAGGAAGATCCTCTTGTCAGAGTTCCTTGCAGTAGAGGATTAAGTGAAGGATCTGACCTTATACAGCAGAACTGTTTTGATCTGGGTTGCACTCTGTTGTTAGAGTGGTGTAGGAACAAACACCATTGGAGAAAAAAACCTTTGCATTTTTTTCAGTCAAAATATTTTGAACTCAAGGAATGTTAAAATTTTCAGCAAGACCTTACCTTTATCAGAGGACCTCAGTAGTTGAGACAAGGTTACATTTTATAAACATCAGGTGGAATTCCTGATTATGGAATCCTATTTGTACTGTGCTGTCATACGAGAAGCAAATATTTGGAGATACAAAGCCTTTTGTTGACTTAATACTCTGGAGTGATGCTATGGAATAATTTAGGGTGTTTACTTTAGGAGGCTCAATAAAGGTCAAATGAATCTTTGGGAAAAAAATCTCTTGCACAGTATACTGCCTATATAGTCCCTGTGAAGAGATTGAATAATCTTTTTACCTAACATAATTGTAGTTGAAAATATCTCTCTATATTATGCTATATGATAGAGATATATATCATACAGATAATATAGAGAGATGTATTATCTCAATCTAGGCTCTTATATAAGTTTAGGCAATGACTCTCTTGAGGAAGTCTGGGTTACACACTGCTCCTGGAATAATGATTATTAAAGTCATGATTATTGCAGGTTAGTGTTTGGTGTACAAAGTGATTCATACAAAAAATATCCTTCATAAGGCTGTCCTCATCTCAATGTATTAATATTATTTGCATTATTCTGAGATAATGCTTTGCAAACCTAGGCTGGTTATAAGGCAATTCTGTTTGCACATTTTCATTCCTGCCCCTATTTCCATTAGAAAATACTCTCGCAGGAAGAAACTGATTTATGTCCTATATATATATTGGGTTTTTCCTGAAAATATAAAGCAAAAACATTTTATAGGAGACATTTAACTTAGCATAAAGTTAAATATTGTATTTGAAACTATTAGTAAGGAAAAATGAATGGCAAGCTACAAAGGAGTTTCTTACTTTCTTTCCCAGTTGTCCAGCATTTGCTATGTTCTCCCAGAACACTGAAACTATGTATTCTGGCAATGTGTTAAATCATCAAGCTACGTAATGTTTTGAGACTTAGACACCATTTGAAGCATTTAAAATTTTCAAATAATCATTGTGGTAGCAGCAAAAAAAAAAAAAGATTTTACTCTACATCCTTGTGATTAGGACACAAGGTACTGCTGACTATAGTTTCTGCTGCTCTAAAGATTTGTCTGGTTGTACAGAGCAGGACAGAATCCACAGCTGAGAAACAGCAGAAATGCTCAACTTTCACAACCCTTTGATTAAGACTCTGTTTAGTAAAGCAAGACGTATGGATTTATGTCCTTTTAGTTCCAAAAGGAAACCAATCAACTTGTAAACATCTGAAAAGAAGGCTAACACTGGGCTTTTTGATTAAAACCTGTCTCCTCCCTCTGCAAACATGGGAGCCTGTTCCCACCTCCAGCAGAATGTTTATTCTGTTATTGTACTGCAACAAGTTTCACTGCATTTAATATACAGTTTGGGAATATCTGAAATAATATATTTTAATTAATTTACTATTTACACTTGCCCTCCCCTCCCATCACCCTAGGCAAGAAAATCTAACTTGCTAAGACTTGATATGTATGGGCACATCCTAACAAAAAAAATCTGTTCATCTACAAGATGACTTTAATATTAATTAAATTATCACACACATCTATTAAAATCCTGTAAAAGATATTTGTCTCAAATCCTACAGCAAGAGTAGGTGATACAGCAGGGTAGCCAGGACAATTAACCAGACCACATGCTCCACACAAAACATGGAAGATCAGCAGCTCCTTTATCTCCTATTGTTACGGAACACAACCTGCTTGTTTCTTTAAAAAACGCACATTTCCTTCTGGTAACAAAATTACTGTTTAAGTGCAGTTTGTATCAAAGCTAACTACTGCAGTTTTTGAAAGTATGGCACTAGAGATGGGCGATCTCTAAATTAGTATTAATTTAACTAGGGCAGAACCAGATTTGTGAGGGATGTTCAGTGAGAAATGCCAAAATTTTTTCTTATTGCCAGAAGATCCTCTTAAAAAAAAAACACAGTGCAAGAGTCCATTTTGCTTGTAGAGCCTTATCCTTCTCCCCACAGTGACTCTCATCATTCCTGCTGGCCTTTGGCACTACTTGTTTCCTGATTATAGTCTTTTCTAGCCTCAGTGAAAATTCTAATCAATTTAAAGTAAACAAAATAGAAGATTAATCTATAGATACTACATTCCTTGGAAAACTGGGACTTCTCAGAATTATATATTTTACCTTTTTAAAGCTGTCACAAACACAGACTGTTGATGAACTGTTAAAGCAAAAATTACTCTGATTTAATACTTCAGATCTCAGCTTTGTCCTTAGATGAAAAAGAAAAATCTGTCCAAATCTTGTAAGTTCTCACCATCAGGGGATATTATTTCCTGACCAGATTTAAGAAGCTTCTCCTTCCATTGACTTTTCCCTAAACTCTCATCCACCTGCCTCTCCTGCTCCCCTCTATCCCTTGATTCCCTCTCAGGCTTCAAAATGGAATCAACTCCTGAATCAACTGTGCTTAAATCCACATTCTCAGGTAGTTTATCCAACGTGCATGAGAAATCAGCACAATTTCAGATGGTGAAATCTTTTTTTCAGTTCTTGTCAATAAACTATTTTCTTTCAGAGAAAAAGAGCTACTGCAAGATGCTACCTTGGTATGAATATTACTGTACCATTAGCTCAGAGAAGGCAAGATAAGGAGCAGCAGAAATACCCAATACTCACACTATTTTAGGAAATCCCCAAATAGTACTTAGCATGTTACATTTAATAAGCATTCATACAGCCATGTCCACTTTATATCTTACTGAATTCAAGCTTTTATATTTTTCTACATTTATTTGTGTACAACTGCTTTTAAGTATTCTCTGTCTCTAAACAATTGGTGACCTGACCTACCAGGGATTATACATATAAATAGAAACACTGTTGTTAAAACAGTAAACTGGAATTCAAATTAAATCTTTTCCCTCTCCCTACAGCTTTTCAGTCAGTTTGTGGCTTCTTATCTAGAGAGTTTCATATCAAAAGCAGTGGAAATAAACAGGTCCAACCAGATCTGAAGTTTATCTCGATAGATCTGTTCTTCACTGCTTTTTAAACCAAACTCCTTGCATGCAAACTTGGTGAGTCATATTTGCCTAAAGCAGAATGTGCTTCTGAAATCTTAGAGGAAATAAAGGCTGTCCTTGCTAAGACTTTAAATTGTAATTTAGTGATTACATACTTGGCTCTGGGCTTTTTTACCTATATTATGTATTCTTGCTTAAGGAGATTAAACCTTGTAGGTAAGAGTTCAGTCAACCAACATGAGGAGTTTAATCATATCAGGCTAACAGATCACTTTCCTGACCTTCATTCTCTGCAAATGTATGAGGAACTGTTACTGCAGTAGTGTTTTATTTTACTGTAATAGTTTCAGCCTCAGTATTATTTTCAAGGATTGTGCTATTCCACTGCACAGCCAGCATGCTCAAATTAAAGCAAGGCTTGTTATGAGTAAGTAAGCCTCCAATGTAATAACTGAAGCACTTAAGTCCTCTGCTAGAGGTCTCTTGGAGGTCTATATCCTTTTTTTTCCCAGTTCAGTAGTTTCCTAGAAGTAGATTCTAAATTTTCTGGAGAATATTACTTATGAGTGATGAAGAACTAGAAAGTAGCTTCTGAATTGAGGATTAAGAAAGTGGCTACCCAGTGTAGAGCTAAGTGTAAATGCTGCTGACAGACTTGGACCATAAATCTTGAGATGGGAAGGCCAAACAGATGTATTTATGCCATATCTCCTTGCTGATTTACTGTCATTGCATTCTCCTAGCCTGATCTCTGTTATGACTACAGTCTTCAGCAGGTTATTTAATAAAGCTGGATGTGGCATAATCTGCACAAGTTACTGCTATTTGGCTACCTTCTTCACTCTTATGTCAGATCCAGTATGGAAAAATAATCAAAATTCAATTGGTTTAACATTAGCATTTTATACATTAAAAAAACACCTCCCAGACAAACAGTTCCATCAAATCATAAGAGAGCAAAAGCAGTACAAAGCTAATTTTTAAAGAGTCCATGGTAAGCATATTTCCCATGACTAATCACTTCTCGTGATGATTTAACTGCTATCTCTCATATGGTGCTAGAGACAGCTGGACACAGAAGTCTTCTTTATAAGGTTTGATCTATAAAAAAGCACAAAAAGGCTGCCAAACAGTCAGTTTTTTAGCAAACATCAAACTTCTTTGTTGCATTTGGATAGAGTCACTCCAGAATTACTACATGCAAACTTAATTAATATTTATATTTTGCAAAATACTTTGTTACTCTCATTTTCAAATAAATATATTATCTTCTTGCAGGATAGACAGCTTGTTATTGATGATCAAATTTCAGAAGCTAAGGAGATTTATTTCAAATTTTATCTGAAGTTTTGAGCATTAAAAATAATTTGACTTGAAATTCAACTTTCAGTTATTCTGTTTTCATTACTAGGAACTGGGATAGAGAAGAGGAGGAAAATAAATATCTTGAAACTGGCTAGATAAAAAAAATCAACAGGATTTGGTTAATTAGAATATCCAAGATTTTTAATTTATACTGATCTTTTTACTAGCTCTGGGAAGTGGAAAACATCTGTAATGCAACACATACTGCCAGTCTGCCCTGGGCAGAAGATGGGGAGTGACTCCACTCAGAAATACTTTCTGCCCTGCTTTACACAGCCACACAAAGCCACTGAAGAACCAAGAAATTATTCCAGGTTTCCACATGTCTCCATGCATCCCTCCTGCCTCCCTCTTAGCTGAAATACAAAAGCAATCTTTCCCAGTTACTTTCTTACTTCTCTTTATGAATGTTGCCAAAATTATTAGAGTTGAATCAAAATATTAATAGAATACTTCCAGATTTCCTTTTGTATGTACACTTAGTGCTTTAGGCATGTGGAGCTGTGAATGTACTCTTTGTAATAAGGCCACTAATGAAGCCAATCCCTTCATGCTTTGTCACTGCACAAAATACTACTGAGCTTTCTTCAGTTTTCCAACCCCACTACTATAGTTGATTTCCTCAGTGAGTCTCCAGCTATAAAAAATTCAAACTCCATCAGATTAATTCATAATAATGTAAGAATGGGGAGTAGGGACCTGTGGATCTTGGTTACATTATTGTAGACTTTTGCTTCACTTTAAATTTACTTAAACATCACCATATAAAATATTAATATAGTATTTACATGCTAATTTTTACTTGCTAACTATTGTGTGATGAATTCCTTAACAAATGTGCCAGCATAAAACCCAGGACTAGCATTGATTCGTTTTACACTGAGGTATTTGTGTATACAAATAGATGCATTTTAATATGTAATTACATATATATATATAAAATTAATTGTGAAATTAGCATCCTGCTAGTTCAGTATAAAGTATCTCATTAAGTCACATAAAAGGGCTTGATGACATGAGATTTCCAGTGTCACTTTCTTTGTTTTGATGTTTAAGACCACACTACTTAAGATGTGCAAACAATGGTTCCTGTCTTCTACTTCTGCCAATGTTTATTCTTTCTGTAACTTTTACAAATGAGGACAATTAGTTGTCTGGTTTGTTCAGGCATTGCTACCAATAAAAATGAAATCCCGAAAAGGTCTTCCAATAAAGAAAATCAACACTTTAGTTGGAATTTAGTTTGAAGATGAAGTTTCAAGAATTAGTAGTGGGTAGAGCCAAATACTACTTAAACAAAATTTCTTGACTACTTTGCAATAGAAAAACTGCTTGCATGTTTTCCAACTGATTGCATTTTCTAAAGTAATAGGAACAAACCGAAGATACATTCTAGAAATCATGAGGAACTAAATGACATAGATTGGGCCAATTAAACCTCATTGAAAATTAGTTTTGAGACTGTTAAGGAAACTTAGTAATGTTTTAAGTGAGATTTATTATTTTTCATAAAAGCTGACAGGTGGTTTCACAGATCTTCTAGTGGCAAAGCTAATTTGATAGTTTCCCCATGCCCAGGGGTGTTTGTTCCAGTGGATGAAGAAGGGCAGGAAGCTACTGCCTCAGAAATTGTGCCAGTTCCCTGCTTGTAAACTCACATTAGTTCTCTAATCTTAAAAGGAAAAAATAAAAGAAAAAACACTGTCTGTCTTTCTGAAGTCAGAGGGAGATTGAGTTAAAGCCTGCCTCTGGAGAGCTTATTTCCTGTAGGCAGACATGGTTCAGTAATCCTACTGCATTTTGCCATTTCCTTGGAGTTGGGATCTGCACTTTACCCAAAGGAAAAGGAAGATTGTATCTCTCTCCAAGTCTGTCACTTTTGTGACACTGAAAACAGCTGACAGAGAACCACACCCTCAAAAAAAGAGTAAATAAAAATGTAAGAGACAGAGCAGAGGCAACTGAGGTAAGCAGCAGTACTTTCCGTAAAACACCCAAGAGGAAGAAATAATTGTTTTTAAAAGTGCAAAGAACCCTGTGTCCTGCTGCTTGACTGCCTATTGTGTTGAAATGGACAGCTCTGCTAGTTCCTCATTAGTTTGGTTAATAAACAGATATGTCTCTCATCAAATAGTAAAAAAAATCTGAGTTTTCATGTTCTTGGTTATCTACTTGACTGAGAAGAGGTATTTCCAACTATAAACATCTCAGATACTGAATCACCCTAACCTTTTAATACTTGTATCTCCAAAAAAGATATAATTGCATAAAAAATAGTGGCTACAGTTAGTACCATGAATAGAGCTGACAGTCAAACACAGAGGAAAAGGGTTAAAACTTTCATTATTTCCAGAGCACTTCTTTTTTGTCTATTGCAGAAATGGTACTGATGTACTATTTTTGAGAACATAATTTTCTGCATATTTTACTAGAAAAGGAGACTGGGAGATAGTGAGGGGAAGAGATATCAATTAGGGTGATTGTCCCAAACAGGAAGCTGGCAGTCTGGTACTCTGAATCTACCTGTGGATGGGTCTAGTTAGGGGCTGATAAGGGTATTTCTGCACACAATGTTGGTACCAGATGAGAAAACCCATTCAAAAATCTGTCTTTATAATTATTGCAATATTGTATCTTAAATGAGTGGAGTTTACCTTAGGTATTCAAAATCAGTAATAGCAAGTAAATAAATTATTTAGGTTAGAATAATTTAGAGTATTATATTAGGAAGTACTGGGAAGCTATAGTTGCCTCTGCCTTGGTACAAGAATAAGTCTTTAGTTTCATGCCATGTCAGTAGGAAAGTCCAGCTGTGGCTGCTGAAACACAAAGTGAGCCAAGCTCTAATCATGTGAGTTAGAGTTTTTACCAGAATATAAAACCAAGCTCAAGTTTAGCAGTGAAGATTTAAGGAATAAAGCATGAATTTCAGGCCTAGTGCATGGGAAGAGGTAACAGAGTGAGTGGAAGCAATGCCCCCACATGCTAAGGGACAGCGAATCCAGGGCCACATTTAGTTTCTGAATGCTTGTGTGTCCTGGCGATAATGCTGCCGTGGTGGCAACAACTTCCACAAGGCCCTGTGGCTTCTCAGGGCAGGTGCACTGCCCTGCCCTTACAGTAAGCATCTTCCATGCAGATAACAGGCTCCATGCTGGTGCAGAGCAATTGCTCCTGACACAGCCCCGGCAGCAGAGGAGCTGCCAGCATAGCGAGCACGGCCCCTGAGGCAGCAGTGGCAGAGAAGCCTTCCCTGGCCACAGCTGACAGCCCTAGGGAGACACACCCAAACCTGCCTGGGTGAGAGGCTCCCCCGTGGGCAACTCCATGAGGGCGGCCCTGCGCCCCAGGCACTCGGGAGCCATTGTGGCACACGACCAACGCCATGCAAACGGGTCAAGGAGTCACCTCGGGCCCTTTAGGACACGATGCCTCGCGCTCATCTTGGCCCCTCGCTGCACCCCAGCGTTGCGGTTGCCGGGCTCAGGAAACCACGTCTGGGAGTTGTAATACTAAACTTATGTGTG